>CAEFZP010002450.1:1425000-1506258 GCA_903064625.1 Mallotus villosus | reverse complement strand
TATATTGAGGGGTCTAGTATGAGTAACCACAGTAAGATTCAAAATGTAACACTTTCCTAGTCAAAATTAGCAGTTCAAGTTAACCATCTGTTGATTACCAAGCTGCCTTCCTCCTGTGTGGTGCAATATGTGAGATGCATTCCAAACACACACATGCACACACCACAACACATCTTTTTTCTCTCTCTGAATACCAAGGAAGTATCTCCAAAAACAATACAAGGATCAGTTTCCATAAATTCATTTTGCAGCCATGAATTGGATTGAAGCAATTTCAGGTTGGACAAGTAGTGCACTAATGGATACCAGCTGATGGTCATGGCTGCATTACAGAGAGCGCCAACTACACTCAGAACAAAGACTGCTGATGCAGACACTTGTGGGCCTTGTGTTTCATTGAAAAACGTTCTCACAAAGTAACATACATTTTCCTTTAACAAGGCTCAACAATAAATAATAATGCCCATTGAGAAACGCACACAAACTGCAAAAACGACTAAAGTCAGAGTACAATTCTAAAGACAACAGAATACAATCTGACAAACATTTAACCTTCCCTCAGACAACCTTCCACAGCATCATCATATGTTTTGCATGCTTCCTCTGAGTCCTACAATGAAAGCAGATGAACAGAGTCACAGGGGCATGGTGGAGGCTTCACAGTGGTGATCCATCTCTTTTAAAATAACACATAAAGCAACAAAATCTAGTAATGTGATGATCTCAGCGTTAGATGTTATTTCTCATACTTTACCAGTTTCCCAAGGTGTGACAGGAGGGCTTTTTGCTGGACAGGGCAAGAAGAGGATTAGATAAGGAGAGGTTTGATCCAGGGTCCTTTTGCACCACTCACACAACTGACTACCATTCTAATGATCGGTGATTAATAATGAGCATTGCTTTATCTGCTGAATGCAAAGGCACAGGTTATTTAGTTAGATCATTTTAAATTCAACTGGCTTACACAGATAACTATTGTCTATGATAAGGCAAAAAGTAATTTCAATAATAGACTTCATGATTTAAATATGATAGATAACAAGTTTCCTATTATCTGTGCATTTCATACTGAAGCATATTAATATCTATTACGTACTATATTTTGATCATGAACATGTTGATTAGATGCAAGCTTATTTTATAGGCTGCTCAAGGAATCATTGGAGGAGAGGTTCCCTAACTATTTAAATGTCAGATATCATATTTTTACGAGGTTCAATGTCCTCCTTTGTCAGAGGGATGGATAAACACTCAATGGTTAGTTTCTACATGCAAGAAATAGGACAAAGCATAAAAAACAGTTTTATATAATAATACATTTTAATGGTATGTAGAAATGGGAAAACATGTCATTGAGACCTATCCAATTAATGGCTTTAAAATGAGCCTGTGTACATTGTTCCTTGTATTGTTCCCTGTTGTGATTTTCAGCTCTCATTAATAAACTTTCCGTTCTGCACTCCGCATTTCGGTCCTCCTTTTAGCTAGACATGATAAAGTTATATCTGAAATCCTTATCTTTGATGTAAACTGTAGAGTACATTTTCAGTGTTGTACAACATTCAAGTGTTCAGAGTAAATGGTTTATTGTTTAGGAGCTTTAAAAAACAAGACAAGCGAATACATTTGTACTCTGAATTCATTTATTTCAATAACACACCATTATCTTTTAGTTGACTTCCATTGGTCAAACTGCAAACTTTGTTGTCTTTATTACACATGAGGAATGATAGGATCAGTCTAAGGATGCAGGACACTAAAGGGATCTGATCAATGGGATTTTACAGGTGGTTAAAACATCAGAGTCTCTCAGGGGCAGGCCTTGGCACCTGGCACCGGCTTGCAGCGGTCGATGACTGCTCGCACCTTGCTCATCTGCATGCCGTCGTACTTGCCGGAGATGCGCGTGCGACGGGTCACTCCGTTCCTGTAGGTGCGGGAGAGTATGGCTCTGTAGGGGAGGTTGGCGGTTATCTTGTGGCCTTCCATGCGGACCAAGCAGGAGTGGTTGGGGGGGACCTTCAGTTCCACGGACAAGGTGCTTTTATGCTGGGTCATGATGGTGGTGCCCTTGGAGGACTGGAGGGTCCTTTTGCTGCTGAGCTCCACGTTGAGCCTGGCGTTGATCACGGGGACCTTGGTGGTGATGCTCGTTTTGATGCCCACTGTGGTGGAGCGGCCAATGTTCCAGGATTTCTCCACCTTTGTGGTCTTGGAGAGGGTTACCGTCTTGCACACAGTCTGGCACCCGTTGTTGGTCACCTGGGATGTGCGGATGGTCTTAAGTGGTTGGTTGAACATCCTCGCCTTGTTGATGGCGTACACCACGTTGGAGATGGACTGGGTCTTGTAGTTTTTGTAGATGGTCAGGACCTCGTAGCTCTTGTACCAGTACTCACGTCCCTCCCAGGGCAGGAAGAAAGCCTTGTGCTTTGGTACCACCTTACCCAGGCCGTACTTGTTCTTACCCACGTAGGTGCTCACCCAGGAGCAGGTCCTAACAGCATTTGGGGGCACCCTACCGTAAGAGCCACGTTTCCACTGCAGTTGCTCAAAATTATCTTTGTTGGCCAGCAGATCAAAGTTACGACGCTTGTACTCTCTATCGCCATAGGGGTAGTGGCAGTAGGAGCCTTTTCTAGGGTTGTAAAACCCGGAGGTACAGCCGTATTTGCAAACGTAGTCGTAACGTCTAGCGTAGCGGTTGTAGATACGCACAGCTCCGTTAGGGAGCCGGCCGTTCCATCTCAGCCACTTCAGGTTGACGTTGCCCCCGAACGAGGAGAAGGACGTCTCGAGCTGTTGGTTGTCAAAGTCGGCAGGTGTCAGAGGGCCTTGGACAGGACCCTGACTTAGAGGAGGGGGGACGCTGCCTTCCAGCTGTGGGTTCAACATCGGCACTGCAGACGGGCGGAACGGCAGAATTTCACTGACTGCAACACAATTACACTTAAAAACTCAGCTGAAAAGCTAATGAAAACAACCCTGCTCTCACTCAGGCCAAAATGTAATCGGTCTTTGTAATTCATCCTTGTCTGAAAACAAGTCTTTCATCATCATCCAACATTTGGACAGGTGTTTCAAGAGCAGTGACAAGGGCAGCCACACATCTCACGTGGCCTAAACTGTAACCTTGGCTGTTACACCCATGAAGGACACATAGTAGGGATGTATGGATGAATACCAGGTTCATCATCTTACCCAGAGGAAGGTCCTGCTGCACTTCAGTAGACTTCGTGGTGGGCTCTGTTGAGGGGACAGGTGTGTCATGGGCAGGGACATCAGGTTAAAACTAGGATTGTTTCTCCTGTGCATATTCAGAATGTGTTTTGATGTGTGTATGTGTTAGGAGTGTATCTCACCTATTGCACCACTCAAGAGGAAGGCAGCAAATAGAAGAAAAGGAATGATCAACTTCGTCATGGTGATGATGGAATCCTGTAAAGAGACAGACAGCTATCAGTCATTGCTATCAGAATTCAATCCAACCAAATTCAACATGTTGATCCAGCTGAGAGTGGCAGCCTCAGTACCTGTTGAAGTGTGAATTGGATGGGTCAACAAGCTTCTGTTCCAATACAGAGAGTTCCCTATATATACTTTCATGACAAGGAAATTCATGCAAATGGTAGGTTAAAAAATGGATTAGAAAGTAGATGGGAAATCCAACACCCGGAACTTTTAATGATTTCCTTGATTGACCTGCTTTCCCAGGTATCTTTGTGTCTCAGTAGTGTCACTTCTTCCCTGTCTTTATCTCTGTGTTGATCAAGTGACAGTTTGACATGCAAAATAAAAATGCTCCTTGAATGTGGCTGAATGATCCACCGGGTATCTTCTCATCTTTCATCAGCAACACTTCCTCCTCTTTCTGGGGTTCGATCCAGGGTCCTTTTGCACCACTCACACAACTGACTACCATTCTTATGATCTTTGATTAATAATGATCATTGCTTTATCTGCTGAATGCAAAGGCACAGGTGATTTAGTTTGGAGATACTTTTAAATTCAACTGGCTTACACTTATTACAGAATTATTGATTAGGCAGAGTAATTTCAATAACAGACCTCACGATTTAAATATGATAGATAACAAGTTTCCTATTATCTGTGCATTTCATACTGAATCATATAAATATCAATTACAAACTAGATTTTGATCATGAACATGTTGATTAGATGCAAGCTTATTTAATAGGCTGCTCAAGGAATCACCAAGGGCCAGGTTCAATCTTTTCTGGCTGATTAAAAGAAATAAAGGCAAACATTGCCAGTCAAACAGCATAGGCTGTATCTAGGCAACACATCTACGTGGTGAAAGATGGACACCTCACACAGCTGGGTGAATAACAGAGTTGTGCCTGCCTGTCATGTCACCAAACCATCCACATCAATACTCCACGGTAAAACATGCAAGATGCAATGTCTCCCTCTAGTGTGAAAACAGCACCACAAGCAATAACAACTTGTTTCAGCACTTTATTAAATTAACCCACATGGCATTTGTTCTGAAAGACATGACAGAGGACAAGTAACAGTACACAATGGAAGGAGGCTTCTCATCCTTTGTCGTCTCGATTCGAAAGAACAATTTGTTATCAGTGTGTCAAGAGTTAACAGAGTTTGAAGGAGCAGATGAAACCGTGTGTGTTGTCACATAACTCATCGTTCCATTCGTGGTGATCTGAAGAACAATGCCAGTAATCAGACAAGAACAGGGACTGAAACAGTTCAAGTCAATATAACTTACCCCCCGAGTTAATCATCAAACATGGTTCCCTTCCACCCGCGTTGTTGGGCTCCCCAGCGCGCCAGTTAGAGTAGTGAAACGGAGACCCATCGCTCCAGAACCACAGCCGGTCCTGAGAGAGAATACAATTTAATGTCAAGAAAACAGGCATCAGTATGCATGCATCCCACAGCCTATGGCACACGCATGAATCCAATGCTCACCTTAACAGCATCAGTACCTCCAATCCATGTATAGGGGTGGGGATTAGACCTGCTGCTGACCAATTGCTGGAGGAACGTGTACTCGCTAAAGCTGTGCACAGAGGCTAGGTTAGCTCCCAAACCCACACAATACAGCTGTAGTGTTAAGAAAAAAGAACATATTGGAGCCTTAACAGGAAAATCAAATGACCAGACCCTGTAATCTGGTATTTGACGCGAGAACACACAAACTGCCTTGTTTAAGCTACTTGGTAGCTATTAGGCCTACCTCGGCATCAGTCCAAGTATCTAGAGCAGTCACATGCAGGTAACAGCGTTTTCCATTTTTGGTCCACTTTGAGGGACATCCGGATCGTGGAACAGACCGTTTGTTTCGGTCATCCTTTTCTCCTGGAAAAAAAGGGTACTATGTAAAATGGAAGTAGCCTACTATTCATTTAGTAGGTTAGCCTACTTGTCGGGTGTGGATTTTTGTAATTAACATTGTCACAAGACATACATCTTCACAACCATGTGTGGAAAATTGCTTTGTGCGGTTTAACGAATGTTTGTCATTGTGCCACAATCATTAGGCCCACATAAAAGGAGCTTTCAGTAGGCTAGTAGTTAGTTTTAAACATCACTTAATTGGCCTCTCACCTGTTGCACCACTCTGGACAAATACAGCACAGAGAAACGGGCAGAGAAATACGGCACAGAGAATGGTCCACATGATCGTTTGAGGGATTTTAAGCCTATCCTGAAATGACAGGTTCATTTGAAGGTCATTGTATTTCGTAATAGCCGTCATCATTTCTCTGAACTCAGACAATCCAACCAAAGTCAAATCAACAATCGATCAAGATAAAAATGAGAAAGACATTACCTGTTGAAGATTGCTGTGTGTTTCCAAAGCTATCTTTCAACAAAGAGAGACACAGGAAACATGCACCACAGCAACAATCGGACGACTTTTGAAGTCAACTAACTTCATGAGCAACAGGTGGTAGCAGTTGATGGTAATTGCTAAATTACAGTTAGGCCTAAGGCCCATCAGACATAGAACCAGATGGGGGCGCTACATTAAAAAAAATGCCTGTGTCCTTGTGTTGTGCCCAAAGACTGTATATAATGATGCTGGGATTTACAGAACAGAAAATCATTGCACCCCCTGTAATTTATGTTCTGTATCTGCATCAAATTATTCTAACCGTATATTGAGGAGTCTAGTATGAGTAACCACAGTAAGATTCAAAATGTAACACTTTCCTAGTCAAAATTAGCAGTTCAAGTTAACCATCTGTTGATTACCAAGCTGCCTTCCTCCTGTGTGGTGCAATATGTGAGATGCATTCCAAACACACACATGCACACACCACAACACATCTTTTTTCTCTTTCTGAATACCAAGGAAGTATCTCCAAAAAACAGGATCAGTTTCCATAAGTTCATTTTGCAGCCATGAATTGGATTGAAGCAATTTCAGGTTGGACAAGTAGTTCACTAATGGATACCAGCTGATGGTCATGGCTGCATTACAGAGAGCACCAACTACACTCAGAACAAACACTGCTGATGCAGACACTAGTGGGCCTTGTGTTTCATTGAAAAACGTTCTCCCAAAGTAACATACATTTTCCTTTAACAAGGCTCAACAATAAATAATAATGCCCATTGAGAAACGCACACAAACTGCAAAAACGACTAAAGTCAGAGTACAATTCTAAAGACAACAGAATACAATCTGACAAACATTTAACCTTCCCTCAGACAACCTTCCACAGCATCATCATACGTTTTGCATGCTTCCTCTGAGTCCTACAATGAAAGCAGATGAACAGAGTCACAGGGGCATGGTGGAGGCTTCACAGTGGTGATCCATCTCTTTTAAAATAACACATAAAGCAACCAAATCTAGTAATGTGATGATCTCAGCGTTAGATGTTATTTCTCATACCATTTTCCCAAGGTGTGAGAGGAGGGCTTTATGCTGGACAGGGCAAGATGAGGATTAGATAAGAGTCCCATCCTCCAAGTATAACACCTAGGCTACGTGTGATCACTACTGTCAGGTTTGAAGCTGTATATCTCTGTCAGAAGAAAGAAAGATATCTTTACATGTTACTCTCTTTTCATGACTGGAACCTTTTGTTATATACCAACTATCATGGACTCACCCCATGGTGTCCTATCCAGTGGTCACACTCATTTTTAACATTGTTTCACTTGGTTTGAAACAGAGTTACCTTGTTCACCGGGATGGAGTCCATCAGTCCACAGTCAGTCGGATTATAGCAACATGGAGCCACTTTCTGTATGGTGTCCTAGTGGCAGTTGTCTGTGGTTTCTATTTAGGCTGCACTATCTGTTTATAATTCCAGAAATCGGTGTTTCACCGATATCTCGCTCACTGAAGGCATTACGGGCACCGTCTGTTCAACATCTATAGTTCCTGTAATCTGTGTTTGTGCCTCACCTACATCTTAATCACTGACTGCATCACGGGCACTGTGCACTAGTCTCTAATAATGACAGAAAATACAAATTTACCATAAAAGACCAAGGCCAAACCAGAAGACAAACATGTATGTGATCAAATGCATTCAGGTATATGACCATAGACAGTCTCAATAACTGAACTACCAAATATGTGTTTGGTTCTGTAAAGGAGTTTCTTTGTGGGCTATTATAAATATGGACGTGAGCGAACAGGTGGAAGTTATCAGTGTGGTGGTAGCGCTCTGAACACAAAATAAGCTCTGACTGAATCATCTGTTGGTTTCAACACTTTATTGAATGAGAAACACTTTTAAACAATGCTAAATAAAAGAATCAGTAACCAATCAATCTTCTAATCAATCAACATTTTGAGAAAAGGTCCACAGAAAGTACAATGAATTACACAACTGTAGTATCCACTCTATGGTTATAACAAACATGATTTAGAATTGATTCATAATTAAGGATGATTAAAGAAAGATATATTCAGGCTCCATATAGTGCTGCAGCTTGTCAAGTTGGTCTACCTTCATTTGGCGCAGATAAAGCCAAGGCTTGCTGTGCAATATAGATCATTCCATTTCTTTGAACCTGAGAAAAAATATAAACAGTAATCATTGTACGTGTTTGTCTTTGGGAGAAATTGTGTGATTTGTGTGACAACGTGCTTTACCCTTATAGTTTATATGGATACATGGCTCTCGTCGGCGGTGATTGTTGGGCTCCCCACAGGCCCAGTATGTGAAGTCAAACCTGGATCCATCACTCCACAACCACACTCGGCTCTTTGGGAGATTAACAGACTTGATTTACTTGACTAGATTTGAATGTCAAGAACAAGCTGTTGGAATCAAACAAACATTGTGATGCCTGTGACGCACCTTACATCCTATCCTTCTTACCCTAACAGCATCTGTCCCCCCAATCCAAGTCAAGGGGTAGCTACCAGTCCTGCTTTTGACCAATCTCTGGAGGAATTTCTGTTCCCCCAAGTTGTGCACGGAGGCAAGATTCCCTTTCAACCGCAAACAGTACCGCTACAGGAGAAAGACAATGTTCTTAGGACTTTCATACGTTTTCTATTAAAACATTTTACTCAACTGAACTGTGCTACAGGAAGCAATAAAAATCTAATAGTATTTATGATGATCTGGAATTATTCAGAATGTAATATTGTTAATTATTGTTTTTGGGTGTGCCACGAAGTCGTGGCGCATCCTTTGTAATCTCACATATATATTTATTATTATTTATTTTAGCCCCCCTACTCCTCGGTCAATATTTGGACTACATAGACAAACTACGTGTCAAAAGTTTCGTCTTGCTAGCGATTGATATGCTATTACTTTTATGTACGTTCCGTTGCACAGTTTAGGACCATACAACGTTTTTGTGGCATAAAGTTGATTTTGTCGGCAAAGGGTAGACTACTCAGTTATAATAGCCTATGTCACAGCGTCGGCACATGTTAGCAACGACGCATTAGATACGACGTGCATAGAAGACTGTTGCAGCACAGCAAGGATCGTATCGTGCCCCCCCCTAGCATCCGTCAATATTTTTATTACTTAGAAAACGTCATGTCAAAAGTTGGTAGCCATTGAGTTGCTTGTCTTTTTATTTACCTGGCTAACTTGCTAGCCACAGTCACTGACGCTACTAACGTCACGAAACACGCGTGACTACCTCTAGCCTAACATTAGTTTAGCAGCTTGTTAACTTCTGGGAGATAGCTATAGGCTAACTATAGCTTTAACGATGCCACAAGCAAAGAGGCCAGGGTGATAACTATTTACTAATGTTACTTTCTGATATGAAACACAATTGTTAAGTGTAATGTACAATATAAGCTAATATTATTGAGGACCTACATCGACTTTCGGAAACGGTAGTCTACTATTTCACTGAAGCATTAGCATCATGACATTAGCCTATGTTGCCCGGGCAACACATACTACAGCGGTCTAGGCTGCATCTGTTTTCAATCGTTAAAATAAACATTACTCACAAATACATTTTCGTTGTACGATTTATTATGACATTAGATTACAAGTAAACGATTTGTTGGTGAAATAATCATTACCTGTGATTTCAAACCAGTACTGCAACGCTGTATCCTACGCGAGACACTGTGTAGCTAACAAAAACATCCACAGCTGTTTACAGTAGGGAGTCAAACGGCGACAGAAAATGTTCGGCACTCCCTTAAATCAAAAGTATTTCAATAGGTGAAACTGTCTGACTACTAACCCGAACTTCATTGACACAGCCGTCAATCTGTTCATGAAAGCAATATTTAATTTCAGCCTAAACTGTACAACGGAACGTTCAACCAAGGATCGCAACCAAGACTCGAACACTGTAGTATACAATTTACCGGGGCAGCTTCTCCACAAAGGGCTATATCGCATTTTGCGTTGTAATTGACAATGATCGCTATTGAGCTTTTTATGCATGAGCGATTTTCCACTAAATAAATGTCAAGCTTATTTACGTTTTTGCGGCCATGTCATAAGTTAGCAGACATAGAGCTACTGTTTGAATCGCGATTCCATCTGAAATATTTCCAGTGATAACGTTGTTACAGTAGCTTCTTTCCAAGGGTGTTCTTAATGAATTATTATGGAATAGCCTAGAATAGACTATGAGTAGGCTAAATGCTTGAAAATATCACTAGAAGGGAAAACTTAAAGGGACGGACAAGCACCCTCACAATTTCCCCAGAAATTGTATGCTCTCTAGTTGTTGTTGTTGTTCTAGCAGCCTAGTTACCTCTGCATCAACCCATTGTTTTCGCTGGGACACATACAGGTAATTGCGTCTCCCGTATCTGGCCCATCCTGAGGGCCGTCTCTGTGCCTCCGCCATTTCCTCTTCTTCCCCATGCTCTTCCAACTCGTCACTCATCGGCTCCTCTTCTGTATCGAGGAGAGACGGTGGGTTTCCATCCTCATCCGTTTCTCCTAGAAAGGTAGTGTTACACAGCACATCATCATCATCATCTTTATTGTCAGGTCCATAAAAAGAACACACAAAAACAAAAACACATTTTCATAAAAGACATTCATACCAATACCTCCACATTGGTGACTGGTAACGAATTGTACTGTAGCTGGGATTAGTCAGCACAACAATAATGCAATTCTGTGACGTATTAAGGCGACAGATACATTTATACATCAGGTTCCTCAACAATGCTCTGAAAGTGCTGACACCTGCATTACAAAACAGGGCACTAGCACTACAGCTCCTAGGCCTCCTCAGTAGAATCCTGAAGCAGTCATTATAAGCAACCTGTAGCTTCTGTAGACTGGCCTTTTTAAACTTTGCCCATAGGGCTGCAGTGTACAGTGGAGTACAGTATGCTTTAAAAAGTTGGATTTTTACTTTTTCAGAGCACATATGGAATTTTCTTGTCAACATATTAGCTTGGGCATATAGCATGCGACACTGTCTATAAATATCATCATCATCATACATCTGATCTGTCATGTAGTGACCCAGGTATTTTGTTTTCCTACAGACTCCCAACACTTGTCCTGACAGATAGAAATCTGGAAAGCACAATTCTTTGTCCCCTTTGGTTCTGCATATCATAACAATACTTTTTTTAGCATTGTATTGCACATCATATTTCATCCCATAATCAGAACAAATGTTCAGTAGCTGCTGAAAACCAGCACTGCTGGGAGAGAGAATGGCCAAGTCATCAGCATACATGACATGATTTACAAGAGTGTTCCCAATCATACAACCAGTTTGGCATTCATTTAGTTGCTGAGATAATTCATCCATGTACAAGTTAAAAAGAGCAGGAGAAAGTATCCCCCCCTGACGCACTCCATTACTTACACCAAAGGGAGTAGAGACACTGTTACCCCATTTAACATGCATTCTCTGTTTAGAATACCAGTAGGTCAGAATTCTTATAATACTATCAGGTGCACCCCTTTGCTTCAATTTGTTAAAAAGCTTAAAATGATTAACTCTGTCAAATGCCTTAGAGAGGCATCAATAAAACCAATTAGAACAGAGGAATTCTGCCTCATATATGTATGTGTAGCCTCCTTCACGGCATAAATACACAACTCTGTACCAAGCTTTGCTTTAAAACCAAACTGATTTTGACTAGTGCTCAGATGTTGATTAAGGCGATCAAGTAAAATCTTCTCCAGGATTTTTGACACTACACTGGCTAAGGCTATTGGCCTATAGTTATCCATACTGCCAATCTTGCCTGCCTTGTCCTTGATGACTGGTACTAGAGTGACAGCCAACATAGAACTAGGCAGCAGTCCATGTATCATGAGGCCAGTAAAACACATGGCAAGCAGTGCTGCAACCTTAGGGGTTGCAAACTTGAGGTGTTCTGCTGTGATGTAATCAGAGCCACTCGCTTTATTATCAGCTAACTGTTTTATTTCATGATGCACTTCACTGAAAGTAATTACTGTATCCTTGTTGGAAATATTGCTCACTTCATACGGATCACTCTTAACACAGTTGAATAAGGCAGAGTAGTGTTTCCTCCACAGCTCAGCTATATTATCACCCCCAGCAACTCCCTCTATGACATCAGGAAGTGATGTGTTTGACCTATTCAGAGCTCTCACCTCCTTCCAGAAGCCAGTGATGTTGTTACATAGAAGCTTGTCAGCTATAGCATCTGCTCTCATGACCTGTTCATGCTTATCAATGTAACGGATAGCATATTTGTATCTAGCATTAGTAAGCTTTTTATGCTCCAGGACAGGTCCATTTCTAGGTCTGCCTGCCTGTACCCATGCCATAAAGGCCTCCTTAGCTTCTGCATGGTGAGCTGCTACAAATCTATTCCATCCTGGCTTGATTGTATTAGGCTTTCCAGTATGCCTACAGTATGGCTTACTGGCCTCATACATAGCTTCCACAACACAGTCATACATATCACAAAGAGCTTTACCATGGGAGATGTCCTGACAGCCCACATCTGAACACATAATAGCATCCCAGGGTATACTTAGATTACTTAAAACTGCATCAGTTGTCATGTAATATGATAAAAGGTCATGATCAGTGAGTTTTGACCAGTCCAGATTGGCCCCGCGGCCACCATTCACCTCACGAGTCAACTCAGGAAGGCTTTCAATCTTAAATGTCATGACAAATGGCACATGATCAGCCATGGTCATCCCATATAAGATTTCCATGGATTGAAGAGCTGCATGGGCATCAGCAGTGCTGATGCAGTGATCAAGCCAGGATGTTGAGTGCCAAGCCTCACTTATATAAGAATAACTGTTTGCAGGTAAGAGCAGTTGACTAGACAGCATGAGATTATTATCATCACAAAATTGTAACATGTGTTGGCAAATAAAGACCGACTATCTGACAGGTCTGCATTCATATCACCAACTACACACAAGCTTGCAAATTGATTCTCCTGAATGAAGGAATTTAAAAACCCAAGCCTATCCATATAAATATCTTCATTCTGTGGACACTCATAAGGTGTATATACATTGAGGATAACAAGCTCTTTATTTCCAAGCTTCAGCTCTATAGCAATACACCAATCAACATGAGTCCTTATAACCTTGATTGCAGAGTCTAACTTTTTGTGCCATAAAATGGCTACACCCCCTGCTATCCGTCCTCTCACTATTCCCATAGTAAGGTCCACTGTGGATTCCCCAGCACCATGGAAATTGTAATTAAAAGAGTTCAATTTTCCCAAATCCTGTTTGGATAAAAAAGTTTCCTGTAGGCATAAGATGTCACACGTTTGCAGCAGATCATCCACTACACTCCGTCGTGCCCTGTCTCCTGCGCTACTGCCAACGCGCAGCCCATATGACGCAACACATATATCCATAGCGAATGTTATAGTTGGGCACTCATGCCAGTATCGAGCATAGGCCTAGTCGTAGCCCCAACAGGTTGAGAAGACGCATTGGAGTTGGCACCAAAGGCTCCAGCTCTCCGTGGTTCGTAGAAGCGCCGCACATGCGCTCCCTCTGGCCATAATTCCGGGCTATACATATCCTCAACATTTTTGCATTCAGCAGATATTTTAAAAGATGCGTATCTGCTGTTTACAGAAACAATTCTTTCGCATGACACTTCATGTCCAAGTTTATTCACAAGATGTGCGCGCAATACTTCAGCATCTACCTCTAGTGAAAACCGACTGGCGAAGACACACCCTTTTAGTGGTTATCATCTTGATGTCTCCTACAGAACCAGTGCCCACAACGGTTTTTGCTGCCCTCCGTTCCAACGCAGATTTGCCAGTGCGTAATTCCTGTTGGGTCTCCCCGGTGCGCTTCTTTCTCCCCCTTTTTACAACTTGGCTCCACTTGGATAATCCAGGCGAGGGCCTTGCTGCTCCAGGGCTAACTGCTGGTGTAGTTCTCTCCGTTGCTTGCGGGACGGGTCTTTGGGGCGCTTCTTGACACAGTTATTCATGGAAGTTTATTCGTACAAGGAGATTGAGAGCTGCACAAGGGCAGCCACACATCTCACGTGGCCTAAACTGTAACCTTGGCTGTTACACCCATGAAGGACACATAGTAGGGATGTATGGATGAATACCAGGTTCATCATCTTACCCAGAGGAAGGTCCTGCTGCACTTCAGTAGACTTCGTGGTGGGCTCTGTTGAGGGGACAGGTGTGTGATGGGCAGGGAAATCAGGTTAAAACTAGGATTGTGTCTACTGTGCATATTCAGAATGTGTTTTGATGTGTGTATGTGTTAGGAGTGTATCTCACCTATAGCACCACTCAAGACGAAGGCAGCAAATAGAAGAAAAGGAATGGTCAACTTCGCCATGGTGATGATGGAATCCTGTAAAGAGACAGACAGCTATCAGTCATTGCTATCAGAATTCAATCCAACCAAATTCAACATGTTAAACCAGCTGAGAGAGTGGCAGCCTCAGTACCTGTTGAAGTGTGAATTGGATGGGTCAACAAGCTTCTGTTCCAATACAAAGAGAGTTCCCTATATATACTTTCATGACAAGGAAATTTGTGCAAATGGTAGATTAAAAAATGGATTAGAAAGTAGATGGGAAATCCAACCCCTGGAACTTTGAATGATTTCCTTGATTGACCTGCTTTCCCAGGTATCTTTGTGTCTCAGTAGTGTCACTTCTTCCCTGTCTTTATCTCTGTGTTGATCAAGTGAGTTTGACATGCAAAATAAAAATGCTCCTTGAATGTGGCTGAATGATCCACCGGGTAACTTCTCATCTTTCATCAGCATCACTTCCTCCTCTTTCTGGGGTTCGATCCAGGGTCCTTTTGCACCACTCACACAACTGACTACCATTCTAATGATCTTTGATTAATAATGAGCATTGCTTTATCTGCTGAATGCAAAGGCACAGGTGATTTAGTTTGGAGATACTTTTAAATTCAACTGGCTTAGAGAGAATTATTGATTAGGCAGAAAGTAATTTAAATAACAGACCTCACAATTTAAATATGATAGATAACAAGTTTCCTATTATCTGTGCATTTCATACTGAAGCATATAAATATCAATTACGAACTCGATTTTGATCATGAACATGTTGATTACATGCAAGCTTATTTAATAGGCTGCTCAAGGAATCATCAAGGGCCAGGTTCGATCTTTTCTGGCTGATTAAAAGAAATGAAGGCAAACATTGCCAGTCAAACAGCATAGGCTGTATCTAGGCAACACATCTACGTGGTGAAAGGTGGACACCTCACACAGCTGGGTGATAAACAGAGTTGTGCCTGCCTGCCTGCCTGTCATGTCACCAAACCATCCACATCAATACTCCACGGTAAAACATGCAAGATGCAATGTCTCCCTCTAGTGTGAAAACAGCAAAAGGCAATAACAACTTGTTTCAGCACTTTATTAAATTAACCCACATGGCATTTGTTCTGAAAGACATGACATAGGACAAGTCACAGTACACAATGAAAGGAAGAGTTAACAGAGTTTGAAGGAGCAGATGAAACCAAGTTTCATCTCACATATCATATCGTTCCATTCGTGGTTACCTGAAGAACAATGGCAGTAGTCAGACAAGGACAGAGACTAAAACAAATTCAAGTCAATATACCTTACCTCCCCAGTTCATCGACAAACATGGTTCCTTTCTATTTACACCCAAGTCGTCGGGCTGCCCAGCGTGCCAGATAGTGTAGTGAAACGGAGACCCATCGCTCCAGAACCACAGCCCGGTCTGAGAGAGAATACAATTGAATGTAAAAAAAACAGGCATCAGTATGCATGCATCCCACAGCCTATGGCACATACATGAATCCAATGCTCACCTTAACAGCATCAGTACCTCCAATCCATGTAGTGGGGTGGCTATTAAACACGCTGCTGACCAATTGCTGGAGGAACGTGTACTCGCTAAAGCTGTGCACAGAGGCTAGGTTAGCTCCCAAACCCACACAATACAGCTGTAGTGTTAAGAAAAAAGAACATATTGGAGCCTTAACAGGAAAATCAAATGACCAGACCCTGTAATCTGGTATTTGACGCAAGAACACACAAACTGCCTTGTTTAGGCTACTTGGTAGCTATTACCTCGGCATCAGGCCAAGTATCTAGAGCAGTCACATGCAGGTAACAGCGGTTTCCATTTTTGGTCCACTTTGAGGGACATCCGGATCGTGGAACAGACCGTTTGTTTCGGTCATCCTTTTCTCCTGGAAAAAAAGGGTACTATGTAAAATGGTAGTAGCCTACTATTCATTTAGTAAGTTAGCCTACTTGTTGGGTGTGGATTTTTGTAATTAACATTGTCACAAGACATACAACTTCACAACCATGTGTGGAAAATTGCTTTGTGCGGTTTAACGAATGTTTGTCATTGTGCCACAATCATTAGGCCCACATAAAAGGAGCTTTCAGTAGGCTAGTAGTTAGTTTTAAACATCACTTAATTGGCCTCTCACCTGTTGCACCACTCTGGACAAATACAGCACAGAGAAACGGGCAGAGAAATACGGCACAGAGAATGGTCCACATGATCGTTTGAGGGATTTTAAGCCTATCCTGAAATGACAGGTTCATTTTAAGGTCATTGTATTTCGTAATAGCCGTCATCGTTTCTCTGAACTCAGACAATCCAACCAAAGTTCAATCAACAATCGATCAAGATAAAAATGAGAAAGACATTTACCTGTTGAAGATTGCTGTGTGTTTCCAAAGCTATCTTTCAACAAAGAGAGACACAGGAAACATGCAACAATCAGACGACTTTTAAAGTCAACTAACTTCATGAGCAACAGGTGGTAGCAGTTGATGGTAATTGCTAAATTACAGTTAGGCCTAAGGCCCATCAGACATAGAACCAGATGGGGGCGCTACATTCAAAAAAATGCCTGTGTCCTTGTGTTGTGCCCAAAGACTGTATATAATGATGCTGGGATTTACAGAACAGAAAATCATTGCACCCCCTGTAATTTATGTTCTGTATCTGCATCAAATTATTCTAACCGTATATTGAGGATTCTAGTATGAGTAACCACAGTAAGATTCAAAATGTAACACTTTCCTAGTCAAAATTAGCAGTTCAAGTTAACCATCTGTTGATTACCAAGCTGCCTTCCTCCTGTGTGGTGCAATATGTGAGATGCATTCCAAACACACACATGCACACACCACAACACATCTTTTTTCTCTTTCTGAATACCAAGGAAGTATCTCCAAAAAACAGGATCAGTTTCCATAAGTTCATTTTGCAGCCATGAATTGGATTGAAGCAATTTCAGGTTGGACAAGTAGTTCACTAATGGATACCAGCTGATGGTCATGGCTGCATTACAGAGAGCACCAACTACACTCAGAACAAACACTGCTGATGCAGACACTAGTGGGCCTTGTGTTTCATTGAAAAACGTTCTCCCAAAGTAACATACATTTTCCTTTAACAAGGCTCAACAATAAATAATAATGCCCATTGAGAAACGCACACAAACTGCAAAAACGACTAAAGTCAGAGTATAATTCTAAAGACAACAGAAATACAGAATACAATCTGACAAACATTTAACCTTCCCTCAGACAACCTTCCACAGCATCATCATACGTTTTGCATGCTTCCTCTGAGTTCTACAATGAAAGCAGATGAACACAGTGTCACGGGGGCATGGTGGAGGCTTCACAGTGGCGATCCATCTCTTTTAAAATAACACATAAAGCAACTAAATCTAGTAATGTGATGATCTCAGCGTTAGATGTTATTTCTCATATTTCTCATACCATTTTCCCAAGGTGTGAGAGGAGGGCTTTATGCTGGACAGGGCAAGATGAGGATTAGATAAGAGTCCCATCCTCCAAGTAAAACACCTAGGCTACGTGTGATCACTACCGTCAGGTTTGAAGCTGTATATATCTGTCAGACGAAAGAAAGATATCTTTACATGTTACTCTCTTTTCATGACTGGAACCTTTTGTTATATACCAGCTATCATGGACTCACCCCATGGTGTCCTATCCAGTGGTCACACTCATTTTTAACATTGTTTCACTTGGTTTGAAACAGAGTTACCTTGTTCACCGGGATGGAGTCCATCAGTCCACAGTCAGTCGGATTATAGCAACATGGAGCCACTTTCTGTATGGTGTCCTAGTGGCAGTTGTCTGTGGTTTCTATTTAGGCTGCACTATCTGTTTATAATTCCAGAAATCTGTGTTTCACCGATATCTCGCTCACTGAAGGCATTACGGGCACTGTCTGTTCAACATCTATAGTTCCTGTAATCAGTGTGTGTGCCTCACCAACATCTTAATCACTGACTGCATCACGGGCACTGTGCACTCTTCTCTAATAATGACAGAAAATACAAATCTACCATAAAAGACCAAGGCCAAACCAGAAGACAAACATGTATGTGATCAAATGCATTCAGGTATATGAGCATAGACAGTCTGAATAACTGAACTACCGAATATGTGTTTGGTTCTGTAAAGGAGTTTCTTTGTGGGCTATTATAAATATGGACGTGAGCGAACAGGTGGAAGTTATCAGTGTGGTGGTAGCGCTCTGAACACAAAATAAGCTCTGACTGAATCATCTGTTGGTTTCAACACTTTATTGAATGAGAAACACTTTTAAACAATGCTAAATAAAAGAATCAGTAACCAATCAATCTTCTAATCAATCAACATTTTAAGAAAAGGTCCACAGAAAGTACGATGAATTACACAACTGTAGTATCCACTCTATGGTTATAACAAACATGATTTAGAATTGATTCATAATTAAGGATGATTAAAGAAAGATATATTCAGGCTCCATATAGTGCTGCAGCTTGTCAAGTTGGTCTACCTTCATTTGGCGCAGATAAAGCCAAGGCTTGCTGTGCAATATAAATCATTCCATTTCTTTGAACCTGAGAACAAATATAAACAGTAATCATTGTACATGTGTTTGTCTTTGGGAGAAATTGTGTGATTTGTGTGACAACGTGCTTTACCCTTATAGTTGATATGGATACATGGCTCCCGTCGGCGGTGATTGTTGGGCTCCCCACAGGCCCAGTATGTGAAGTCAACCCTGGATCCATCACTCCACAACCACACTCGGCTCTTTGGGAGATTAACAGACTTGATTTACTTGACTAGATTTGAATGTCAAGAACAAGCTGTTGGAATCAAACATAAACATTGTGATGCCTGTGACGCACCTTACATCCTATCCTTCTTACCCTAACAGCATCTGTCCCCCCAATCCAAGTCAAGGGGTAGCTACCACCAGTCCTGCTTTTGACCAATCTCTGGAGGAATTTCTGTTCCCCCAAGTTGTGCACGGAGGCAAGATTCCCTTTCAACCGCAAACAGTACCGCTACAGGAGAAAGACAATGTTCTTAGGACTTTCATACGTTTTCTATTAAAACATTTTACTCAACTGAACTGTGCTACAGGAAAGCATAAAAATCTAATAATATTTATGATGATCTGGAATTATTCAGAATGTAATATTGTTAATTGTTGTTTTTGTTGTTGTTGTTCTAGCAGCCTAGTTACCTCTGCATCAACCCATTGTTTTCGCTGGGACACATACAGGTAATTGCGTCTCCCGTATCTGGCCCATCCTGAGGGCCGTCTCTGTGCCTCCGCCATTTCCTCTTCTTCCCCATGCTCTTCCAACTCGTCACTCATCGGCTCCTCTTCTGTATCGAGGAGAGACGGTGGGTTTCCATCCTCATCCGTTTCTCCTAGAAAGGTAGTGTTACACAGCACAGTTATTCATGGGAGTTTATTCGTACAAGGAGATTGAGAGCTGCACAAGGGCAGCCACACATCTCACGTGGCCTAAACTGTAACCTTGGCTGTTACACCCATGAAGGACACATAGTAGGGATGTATGGATGAATACCAGGTTCATCATCTTACCCAGAGGAAGGTCCTGCTGCACTTCAGTAGACTTCGTGGTGGGCTCTGTTGAGGGGACAGGTGTGTCATGGGCAGGGACATGAGGTTAAAACTAGGATTGTTTCTCCTGTGCATATTCAGAATGTGTTTTGATGTGTGTATGTGTTAGGAGTGTATCTCACCTATAGCACCACTCAAGACGAAGGCAGCAAATAGAAGAAAAGGAATGATCAACTTCGTCATGGTGATGATGGAATCCTGTAAAGAGACAGACGGCTATCAGTCATTGCTATCAGAATTCAATCCAACCAAATTCAACATGTTGATCCAGCTGAGAGTGGCAGCCTCAGTACCTGTTGAAGTGTGAATTGGATGGGTCAACAAGCTTCTGTTCCAATACAGAGAGTTCCCTATATATACTTTCATGACAAGGAAATTCATGCAAATGGTAGGTTAAAAAATGGATTAGAAAGTAGATGGGAAATCCAACACCCGGAACTTTTAATGATTTCCTTGATTGACCTGCTTTCCCAGGTATCTTTGTGTCTCAGTAGTGTCACTTCTTCCCTGTCTTTATCTCTGTGTTGATCAAGTGACAGTTTGACATGCAAAATAAAAATGCTCCTTGAATGTGGCTGAATGATCCACCGGGTATCTTCTCATCTTTCATCAGCATCACTTCCTCCTCTTTCTGGGGTTCGATCCAGGGTCCTTTTGCACCACTCACACAACTGACTACCATTCTTATGATTTTTGATTAATAATGATCATTGCTTTATCTGCTGAATGCAAAGGCACAGGTGATTTAGTTTGGAGATACTTTTAAATTCAACTGGCTTACACAGAGAATTATTGATTAGGCAGAAAGTAATTTAAATAACAGACCTCACAATTTAAATATGATAGATAACAAGTTTCCTATTATCTGTGCATTTCATACTGAAGCATATAAATATCAATTACGAACTAGATTTTAATCATGAACATGTTGATTAGATGCAAGCTTATTTAATAGGCTGCTCAAGGAATCATCAACCGGTTGGACCTATTCACCAACCGGAAACTAGTCTCCGTGACGGGCAACAGCGAGTTTCCCGATCCCTTCCTACATCTACCAAGCTGGACAATGGATTTTGGTGTTTCTAAACCCATTGGCACTTCCCTGTGTATTACTATGTTTAGCCTGTGTTCTGCTCCTCTCTTTCACCAACCGTTTCTGGAGGAGGGGATCCCTCACTGAATTGCTCCTCCCGAGGTTTCTTCCATTTTTTCTCTTGCATTGAGTTTTTCTGGGAGTTTTTCCTTGTCTTCCTTGAGGGTTTAGGTTGGTTGAGGGGCAGTTTTTATGGGCGTATGTGAAGCCCTCTGTGACATGCTTGCGTGTAAAAAGGGCTATACAAATACATTTTGATTTGATTTGATTTGATCAAGGGCCAGGTTTGATCTTTTCTGGCTGATTAAAAGAAATGAAGGCAAACATTGCCAGTCAAACAGCATAGGCTGTATCTAGGCAACACATCTACGTGGTGAAAGGTGGACACCTCACACAGCTGGGTGATAAACAGAGTTGTGCCTGCCTGCCTGTCATGTCACCAAACCATCCACATCAATACTCCACGGTAAAACATGCAAGATGCAATGTCTCCCTCTAGTGTGAAAACAGCACCACAAGGCAATAACTTGTTTCAGCACTTTATTAAATTAACCCACATGGCATTTGTTCTGAAAGACATGACATAGGACAAGTCACAGTGCACAATGAAAGGAAGAGTTAACAGAGTTTGAAGGAGCAGATGAAACCAAGTTTCATCTCACATATCATATCGTTCCAGTCGTGGTTACCTGAAGAACAATGGCAGTAGTCAGACAAGGACAGAGACTGAAACAAGTTCAAGTCAATATAACTTACCCCCCGAGTTAATCATCAAACATGGTTCCCTTCCACCCCAGTTGTTGGGCTCCCCAGCGTGCCAGTTAGAGTAGTGAAACGGAGACCCATCGCTCCAGAACCACAGCCGGTCCTGAGAGAGAATACAATTTAATGTCAAGAAAAAAGGCATCAGTATGCATGCATCCCACAGCCTATGGCACACGCATGAATCCAATGCTCACCTTAACAGCATCAGTACCTCCAATCCATGTATAGGGGTGGGGATTAGACCTGCTGCTGACCAATTGCTGGAGGAACGTGTACTCGCTAAAGCTGTGCACAGAGGCTAGGTTAGCTCCCAAACCCACACAATACAGCTGTAGTGTTAAGAAAAAAGAACATATTGGAGCCTTAACAGGAAAATCAAATGACCAGACCCTGTAATCTGGTATTTGACGCAAGAACACACAAACTGCCTTGTTTAAGCTACTTGGTAGCTATTACCTCGGCATCAGTCCAAGTATCTAGAGCAGTCACATGCAGGTAACAGCGTTTTCCATTTTTGGTCCACTTTGAGGGACATCCGGATCGTGGAACAGACCGTTTGTTTCGATCATCCTTTTCTCCTGGAAAAAAAGGGTACTATGTAAAATGGAAGTAGCCTACTATTCATTTAGTAGGTTAGCCTACTTGTCGGGTGTGGATTTTTGTAATTAACATTGTCACAAGACATACATCTTCACAACCATGTGTGGAAAATTGCTTTGTGCGGTTTAACGAATGTTTGTCATTGTGCCACAATCATTAGGCCCACATAAAAGGAGCTTTCAGTAGGCTAGTAGTTAGTTTTAAACATCACTTAATTGGCCTCTCACCTGTTGCAGCACCACTCTGGACAAATACTGCACAGAGAAACGGGCAGAGAAATACGGCACAGAGAATGGTCCACATGATCGTTTGAGGGATTTTAAGCCTATCCTGAAATGACAGGTTCATTTGAAGGTCATTGTATTTCGTAATAGCCGTCATCATTTCTCTGAACTCAGACAATCCAACCAAAGTCAAATCAACAATCGATCAAGATAAAAATGAGAAAGACATTACCTGTTGAAGATTGCTGTGTGTTTCCAAAGCTATCTTTCAACAAAGAGAGACACAGGAAACATGCCACAATCAGACGACTTTTGAAGTCAACTAACTTCATGAGCAACAGGTGGTAGCAGTTGATGGTAATTGCTAAATTACAGTTAGGCCTAAGGCCCATCAGACATAGAACCAGATGGGGGCGCTACATTCAAAAAAAATGCCTGTGTCCTTGTGTTGTGCCCAAAGACTGTATATAATGATGCTGGGATTTACAGAACAGAAAATCATTGCACCCCCTGTAATTTATGTTCTGTATCTGCATCAAATTATTCTAACCGTATATTGAGGAGTCTAGTATGAGTAACCACAGTAAGATTCAAAATGTAACACTTTCCTAGTCAAAATTAGCAGTTCAAGTTAACCATCTGTTGATTACCAAGCTGCCTTCCTCCTGTGTGGTGCAATATGTGAGATGCATTCCAAACACACACATGCACACACCACAACACATCTTTTTTCTCTTTCTGAATACCAAGGAAGTATCTCCAAAAAACAGGATCAGTTTCCATAAGTTCATTTTGCAGCCATGAATTGGATTGAAGCAATTTCAGGTTGGACAAGTAGTTCACTAATGGATACCAGCTGATGGTCATGGCTGCATTACAGAGAGCACCAACTACACTCAGAACAAACACTGCTGATGCAGACACTAGTGGGCCTTGTGTTTCATTGAAAAACGTTCTCCCAAAGTAACATACATTTTCCTTTAACAAGGCTCAACAATAAATAATAATGCCCATTGAGAAACGCACACAAACTGCAAAAACGACTAAAGTCAGAGTATAATTCTAAAGACAACAGAAATACAGAATACAATCTGACAAACATTTAACCTTCCCTCAGACAACCTTCCACAACATCATCATACGTTTTGCATGCTTCCTCTGAGTCCTACAATGAAAGCAGATGAACACAGTGTCACGGGGGCATGGTGGAGGCTTCACAGTGGCGATCCATCTCTTTTAAAATAACACATAAAGCAACTAAATCTAGTAATGTGATGATCTCAGCGTTAGATGTTATTTCTCATATTTCTCATACCATTTTCCCAAGGTGTGACAGGAGGGCTTTATGCTGGACAGGGCAAGATGAGGATTAGATAAGAGTCCCATCCTCCAAGTAAAACACCTAGGCTACGTGTGATCACTACCGTCAGGTTTGAAGCTGTATATCTCTGTCAGAAGAAAGAAAGATATCTTTACATGTTACTCTCTTTTCATGACTGGAACCTTTTGTTATATACCAACTATCATGGACTCACCACATGGTGTCCTATCCAGTGGTCACACTCATTTTTAACATTGTTTCACTTGGTTTGAAACAGAGTTACCTTGTTCACCGGGATGGAGTCCATCAGTCTACAGTCAGTCTGGTTATAGCAACATGGAGCCACTTTCTGTATGGTGTCCTAGTGGCAGTTGTCTGTGGTTTCTATTTAGGCTGCACTATCTGTTTATAATTCCAGAAATCTGTGTTTCACCGATATCTCGCTCACTGAAGGTATTACGGGCACTGTCTGTTCAACATCTATAGTTCCTGTAATCTGTGTTTGTGCCTCACCTACATCTTAATCACTGACTGCATCACGGGCACTGTGCACTAGTCTCTAATAATGACAGAAAATACAAATTTACCATAAAAGACCAAGGCCAAACCAGAAGACAAACATGTATGTGATCAAATGCATTCAGGTATATGACCATAGACAGTCTCAATAACTGAACTACCGAATATGTGTTTGGTTCTGTAAAGGAGTTTCTTTGTGGGCTATTTTAAATATGGACGTGAGCGAACAGGTGGAAGTTATCAGTGTGGTGGTAGCGCTCTGAACACAAAATAAGCTCTGACTGAATCATCTGTTGGTTTCAACACTTTATTGAATGAGAAACACTTTTAAACAATGCTAAATAAAAGAATCAGTAACCAATCAATCTTCTAATCAATCAACATTTTAAGAAAAGGTCCACAGAAAGTACGATGAATTACACAACTGTAGTATCCACTCTATGGTTATAACAAACATGATTTAGAATTGATTCATAATTAAGGATGATTAAAGAAAGATATATTCAGGCTCCATATAGTGCTGCAGCTTGTCAAGTTGGTCTACCTTCATTTGGCGCAGATAAAGCCAAGGCTTGCTGTGCAATATAAATCATTCCATTTCTTTGAACCTGAGAACAAATATAAACAGTAATCATTGTACATGTGTTTGTCTTTGGGAGAAATTGTGTGATTTGTGTGACAACGTGCTTTACCCTTATAGTTGATATGGATACATGGCTCTCGTCGGCGGTGATTGTTGGGCTCCCCACAGGCCCAGTATGTGAAGTCAAACCTGGATCCATCACTCCACAACCACACTCGGCTCTTTGGGAGATTAACAGACTTGATTTACTTGACTAGATTTGAATGTCAAGAACAAGCTGTTGGAATCAAACATAAACATTGTGATGCCTGTGACGCACCTTACATCCTATCCTTCTTACCCTAACAGCATCTGTCCCCCCAATCCAAGTCAAGGGGTAGCTACGAGTCCTGCTTTTGACCAATCTCTCGAGGAATTTCTGTTCCCCCAAGTTGTGCACGGAGGCAAGATTCCCTTTCAACCGCAAACAGTACCGCTACAGGAGAAAGACAATGTTCTTAAGACTTTCATACGTTTTCTATTAAAACATTTTACTCAACTGAACTGTGCTACAGGAAAGCATAAAAATCTAATAATATTTATGATGATCTGGAATTATTCAGAATGTAATATTGTTAATTGTTGTTTTTGTTGTTGTTGTTCTAGCAGCCTAGTTACCTCTGCATCAACCCATTGTTTTCGCTGGGACACATACAGGTAATTGCGTCTCCCGTATCTGACCCATCCTGAGCGCCGTCTCTGTGCCTCCGCCATTTCCTCTTCTTCCCCGTGCTCTTCCAACTCGTCACTCATCGGCTCCTCTTCTGTATCGAGGAGAGACGGTGGGTTTCCATCCTCATCCGTTTCTCCTAGAAAGGTAGTGTTACACAGCACAGTTATTCATGGAAGTTTATTCGTAAAAGGAGGTTGAGAGTTGCACAAGGGCAGCCACACATCTCACGTGGCCTAAACTGTAACCTTGGCTGTTACACCCATGAAGGACACATAGTAGGGATGTATGGATGAATACCAGGTTCATCATCTTACCCAGAGGAAGGTCCTGCTGCACTTCAGTAGACTTCGTGGTGGGCTCTGTTGAGGGGACAGGTGTGTCATGGGCAGGGACATCAGGTTAAAACTAGGATTGTTTCTCCGGTGCATATTCAGAATGTGTTTTGATGTGTGTATGTGTTAGGAGTGTATCTCACCTATAGCACCACTCAAGACGAAGGCAGCAAATAGAAGAAAAGGAATGGTCAACTTCGCCATGGTGATGATGGAATCCTGTAAAGAGACAGACAGCTATTAGTCATTGCTATCAGAATTCAATCCAACCAAATTCAACATGGTGATCCAGCTGAGAGAGTGGCAGCCTCAGTACCTGTTGAAGTGTGAATTGGATGGGTCAACAAGCTTCTGTTCCAATACAAAGAGAGTTCCCTATATATACTTTCATGACAAGGAAATTCGTGCAAATGGTAGATAAAAAAATGGATTAGAAAGTAGATGGGAAATCCAACCCCTGGAACTTTGAATGATTTCCTTGATTGACCTGCTTTCCCAGGTATCTTTGTGTCTCAGTAGTGTCACTTCTTCCCTGTCTTTATCTCTGTGTTGATCAAGTGACAGTTTGACATGCAAAATAAAAATGCTCCTTGAATGTGGCTGAATGATCCACCGGGTATCTTCTCATCTTTCATCAGCATCACTTCCTCCTCCTTCTGGGGTTCGATCCAGGGTCCTTTTCCACCACACACACAACTGACTACCATTCTAATGATCTTTGATTAATAATGATCATCGCTTTATCTGCTGAATGCAAAGGCACAGGTGATTTAGTTTGGATATCATTTTAAATTCAACTGGCTTACACAGATAACTTGATTTAAAAATGACAGAAGTTTCCTATTATCTGTGCATTTCATACTGAGCAAATAAATATAAATTATTAACTAGATTTTGATCTTGAACATGTTGATTAGATGCAAGCTTATTTAATAGGCTGCTCAAGGAATCATTGGAGGAGAGGTTCCAGAACCATTTAAAAGTAAAATATCTTATTTTTACGAGGTTCGATGTCCTCCTTTGTCAGAGGGACATGGATAAACATTCAATGGTTAGTTTCTATATGATATAAATAGGACAAAGCATAAAAAACAGTTTTATATAATAATACATTTTAATGGTACGTAGAAATGGGTACAGATTTCATTGAGAGCCATCTAATTCATGGCTGTAAAATAAGCCTGTGACACCTGTTCCTTGTCCTGTTTTTCGAGATACTTCCTAGATTGTCAGAAAAATATTTTAAGGTGTGGTGTGTGAACGTGTGTGTTTGGAATGCATATCACGTATTGCACCATGCAGGACGAAGGCAGCCTAGCAATCAAGAGATGCATTTAACTAAAAACCTTTAAAACTTTTACGTTTTATTAAACCTTTAGTTATCAGATGATCCCTTTGAAATAATCATTTTTGCCATATCCATTTAAAATAATTACTTTTGAGTGGGTTTTCAGGGTTTTGAACCCAAAACCAATGAATAGCCGAAACCAAGAAAAGTCACCCAGGGGTGTTGTTATACTTGGTGTGTGCATGGTATGATCTACCCATAACAATTGTAGGAATCCTTTTCATCGTAAACACAAATGGGAATTTGTTTTATTTGGAATCATCTGAAGTGGACTGCTAGAACCATTTTAATGTCAGAACATTTAAACATGGCTCCATGTCCAACCAATTCACTTCATGGCTGTAAATGGAGACTGTTATTGTCAAGGCACTTTTTGATTACCTGATTAAAAGGTCAAATCAAAACCTGAATCTTTAGTTCTGCCATGTGGCAGTCTTTTAGTTTGACATTGTTGCTGTAGAAGCAATTCTGACATAGCCATGTCATGATGATCACACATGAACAGGAACAATATGTAGCCATAGTTTCCAATCAACAGAACCATGAGAGATTCTGATCATGAGTTTCCTAGGGACAATCATGAATTTGTATAGTATCTGAGTGTACAAGAGGAAAGTTCTCAGTGTGGAGTATAGTTCCCTGTACACAATATAGGCGACACTCCTTTTGTTGGTTTCGGCTCTACATTGGTTTTGGGTTCAAAACCCTTAAAACACACTCAAAAGTGATTATTTTAAATGGATATGGCAAATAATAAAGGGATCATTTGATAACTAAAGGTTTAATAAAACTTTTGGTTTGTAGTTCAACCATTTCTTGATTGCTAGGCGTGATATGCATTCCAAACCCACACATTCACACACCAAACCTTTTTTAATGTTTTCTTACTATCAAGGAAGTATCTCCAAAAACAAAGAACAGTTTTCACAGGCTCATTTTACAGCCATTAATTGGATAGCTCCCATTTCTACATACCATTCAAATGTATTATTATATAAAACAGTTTTTTATGCTTTGTCCTATTTCTTGCATGTAGAAACTACCCATTGAGTGTTTATCCATCCCTCTGACAAAGGAGGACATCGAACCTCGTAAATATATGATATCTGACATTTAAATGGTTCTGGAACCTCTCCTCCAATGATTCCTTGAGCAGCCTATAAAATAAGCTTGCATCTAACTAACATGTTCATGATCAAAATTTAGTTCGTAATTGATATTTATATGCTTCAGTATGAAATGCACAGATAATAGGAAACTTGTTATCTATCATATTTAAATTGTGAGGTCTGTTATTTAAATTACTTTCTGCCTAATCAATAATTCTCTGTGTAAGCCAGTTGAATTTAAAAGTATCTCCAAACTAAATCACCTGTGCCTTTGCATTCAGCAGATAAAGCAATGATCATTATTAATCAAAGATCATAAGAATGGTAGTCAGTTGTGTGAGTGGTGCAAAAGGACTCTGGATAGAACCCCAGAAAGAGGAGGAAGTGATGCTGATGAAAGATGAGAAGATACCCGGTGGATCATTCAGCCACATTCAAGGAGCATTTTTATTTTGCATGTCAAACTGTCACTTGATCAACACAGAGATAAAGACAGGGAAGAAGTGACACTACTAGACACAAAGATACCTGGGAAAGCAGGTCAATCAAGGAAGTCATTCAAAGTTCCAGGGGTTGGATTTCCCATCTACTTTCTAATCCATTTTTTAATCTACCATTTGCACGAATTTCCTTGTCATGAAAGTATATATAGGGAACTCTCTTTGTATTGGAACAGAAGCTTGTTGACCCATCCAATTCACACTTCAACAGGTACTGAGGCTGCCACTCTCTCAACTGGATCACCATGTTGAATTTGGTTGGATTGAATTCTGATAGCAATGACTAATAGCTGTCTGTCTCTTTACAGGATTCCATCATCACCATGGCGAAGTTGACCATTCCTTTTCTTCTATTTGCTGCCTTCGTCTTGAGTGGTGCTATAGGTGAGATACACTCCTAACACATACACACATCAAAACACATTCTGAATATGCACAGGAGAAACAATCCTAGTTTTAACCTCATGTCCCTGCCCATGACACACCTGTCCCCTCAACAGAGCCCACCACGAAGTCTACTGAAGTGCAGCAGGACCTTCCTCTGGGTAAGATGTTGAACCTGGTATTCATCCATACATCCCTACTATGTGTCCTTCATGGGTGTAACAGCCAAGGTTACAGTTTAGGCCACGTGAGATGTGTGGCTGCCCTTGTGCAACTCTCAACCTCCTTTTACGAATAAACTTCCATGAATAACTGTGCTGTGTAACACTACCTTTCTAGGAGAAACGGATGAGGATGGAAACCCACCGTCTCTCCTCGATACAGAAGAGGAGCCGATGAGTGACGAGTTGGAAGAGCACGGGGAAGAAGAGGAAATGGCGGAGGCACAGAGACGGCGCTCAGGATGGGTCAGATACGGGAGACGCAATTACCTGTATGTGTCCCAGCGAAAACAATGGGTTGATGCAGAGGTAACTAGGCTGCTAGAACAGTCACAAAAAACAACATCAATTAACAAAATTACATTCTGAATAATTCCAGATCATCATAGATATTATTAGATTATTATGCTTTCCTGTAGCACAGTTCAGTTGAGTAAAATGTTTTAATAGAAAACGTATGAAAGTCTTAAGAACATTGTCTTTCTCCTGTAGCGGTACTGTTTGCGGTTGAAAGGGAATCTTGCCTCCGTGCACAACTTGGGGGAACAGAAATTCCTCGAGAGATTGGTCAAAAGCAGGACTCGTAGCTACCCCTGGACTTGGATTGGGGGGACAGATGCTGTTAGGGTAAGAAGGATAGGATGTAAGAATGGGTCAAAGCGATTACAATGTTCATGTTTGATTCCAACAGCTTGTTCTTGACATTCAAATGTCTGTTAATCTCCCAAAGAGCCGATTGTGGTTGTGGAGCGATGGATCCAGGGTTGACTTCCAATACTGGGCCTGTGGGGAGCCCAACAATCACCGCCGACGAGAGCCATGTATCCATATCAACTATAAGGGTAAAGCACGTTGTCACACAAATCACAACATTTCTCCCAAAGACAAACACATGTACAATGATTACTGGTTATATTTTTTCTCAGGTTCACGTCAATGGAATGATCTATATTGCGAATATAAACTTGGCTTTATCTGCGCCAAATGAAGGTAGACCAGCTTGTCAAGCTGCAGCACTATATGGAGCCTGAATATATCTTTCTTTAATCATCCTTAATTATGAATCAATTCTAAATCATGTTTGTTATAACCATAGAGTGGATACTATAGTTGTGTAATTCATTGTACTTTCTGTGGACCTTTTCTCAAAATGTTGATTGATTAGAAGATTGATTGGTTACTGATTCTTTTATTTAGCATTGTTTAAAAGTGTTTCTCATTCAATAAAGTGTTGAAACCAACAGATGATTCAGTCAGAGCTTATTTTGTGTTCAGAGCGCTACCACCACACTGATAACTTCCACCTGTTCGCTCACGTCCATATTTATAATAGCCCACAAAGAAACTCCTTTACAGAACCAAACACATATTTGGTAGTTCAGTTATTGAGACTGTCTATGCTCATATACCTGAATGCATTTGATCACATACATGTTTGTATTCTGGTTTGGCCTCGAACTTTTATGGTAGATTTGTATTTTCTGTCATTACTAGAGACTAGGACACCATGGGGTAAGTCCATGATAGCTGGTAAATAGCAAAAGGTTCCAGTCATAAAAAAAAACATATTTTCATGTGTCACCAAATGTCAAGTTATTCAGTGAGTAAATGTATTTTTTTTATTTTTAAGTGGTTAAATAAAAAACCTGTTCCTTTTCATTGTATGATAGATGAGACCCGTGTTCATGAAGATATCCAATTAAAATTAATGTACTATTGATTTTTTTGTTTGTCACTTTTCAAAAGTACTTTTGTCCCTTATCTCAAGAATCAGTGAATGGTATGTAGAAATGGGTACAGATTTAATTGAGGGTTATCTAATTCATGGCTGTAAAATGAGCCTGTGGAAACTGTTCCTTGTATTGTTTTTGGAGATACTTCCTTGTTAGTAAGAAAAACATAAAAAAGGTGTGGTGTGTGAACGTGTGTGTTTGGAATGCATATCACGATTTGCACCATTTAGGATGAAGGTAGCTGTGACAATGGTGGCTCCCCTTCCCAGATCACTGTCACCAGAGTTTGTACATTCCTCAACACACACTCACACCTGCACCTCATTTGCCTGATTAGATGTTCAATCTTTATATACCAGCTTAGCCTGTTTCTTCACTGTGAAGTCTTGTTAGTTAGTTACTACCTCTAATACCGAGCGTTACTTATCTAAGAGATTTATGTGTACCGAACCTTTTGGATTTTTAGAAAAAGAGATAACGACTTCTGCCTGACATCAGTACCTACTCTGTGCCTAGCCTCTGAAATCCCTGCTCTGTGCCTCTGACATTCCTGCCAGCCCCTGTTCGACCCAAGCCTGTGACCCGACCATCCTTTGGATTTGCCTGCCTTGCTGTTTGCCTGTTGACGACCTGTGTATGTCTGACTACTCTGTACTACCACTAAAAGCCCGCACTTAAATCCCTACCACTTCTCCTGAGTCTGGTCTTTACAGTAGCCTAGTAATCAAGAGATGGTTGAACTAAAACGTAACGTTTTATTAAACCTTTAGTTATCAGATGATCCCTTTAAAATAATAAAGTGTTGCCATCTCCATTTAAAATAATTACTTTTGAGTGGGTTTTCAATACAACAATAAATTATAATGCCCATTCAGAAACGCACACAAACTGCAAAAATGACTAAAGTCAGAGTACAATTCGAAAGACAATCTTACAAACATTTAACCTTCCGAATCAGAATCAGAATCAGAATCAGAAAGGGATTTATTGGCCATGAAAGTTTGCACAGTCAAGGAATTTGCTTTGGCAGTAAGGTGCATACAATAAACATATAGTATCCTTAAATTTAAATATGTGGACTGTCTGTACTAAATATCTATACTATATAACTATACTATCTATACTAAAGTGGAATTATATTTAAAATAAAATATACAATAAAATATAAGTTGCCTAATTTACAATATAAAAATACAAAAAATACAAATATGACAAAAAATACAAATGTACAAGATGCAGTAATGTAGTGCAGAATATTAGAGTCATTAAAGTAAAGTCAATAAGTCAGTGTGAACCCTTGGCCTTGTTGAAGAGGCCAACAGCAGAAGGGAAGAAACTGTTTTTGTGTCGAGAGGTGTTGGTCCTGATGGACCGCAGCCTTCTGCCGGAGGGGAGTGACTGAAACAGGGAGTGTCCAGGGTGGGAGGAGTCGGCCACAATCTTCCTCGCTCGCCTGAGGGTCCTCGAGGTGTTTAGGTCCTCGAGGGTAGGCAGATTGCAGCCAATCACCTTCTCCGCAGTGCGGATGATACGCTGCAGTCTGCTCTTGTCCTTGGCAGTGGCAGCAGCGTACCAGATGGTGATGGAGGAGGTGAGGATGGACTCAATGATGGCTGTGTAGAAGTGCACCATCATTGTCTTTGGCAGGTTGAATTTCTTCAGCTGCCGCAGGAAGTACATCCTCTGTTGTGCTTTCTTTGTGAGGGAGCTGATGTTCAGTTCCCACTTGAGGTCCTGGGAGAGGATAGTGCCCAGGAAGCGGAAGGACTCCACAGTGTTGACTGGGGAGTCACCCAGGGTGATGGGGGTGAGTGGGGCTGTATTCTTCCTGAAGTCCACAACCATCTCCACTGTCTTAAGAGCATTGAGCTCTAGGTTGTTCTGGCTGCACCAGGTCACCGGGTTGGCCGCTTCCCACCTATAATCAGACTCGTCTCCACCAGAGATGAGCCCAATAAGGGTGGTGTCGTCCGCAAACTTCAGGAGTTTGACGGATGGATGACTGGAGGTGCAACTGTTCGTGTACAGGGAGAAGAGCAGAGGAGAAAGGACGCAGCCCTGAGGAGATCCGGTGCTGATGGACCGGGAGTCAGAGACTTGTGTTCCCAGCTTAACGCACTGCTTCCTGTCAGACAGGAAGTCTGTGATCCACCAGCAGGTGGAATCAGGCACGTTCAGCTGGGAGAGCTTGTCCTGAAGCAGGGCGGGGAATGATGGTGTTGAAGGCAGAGCTGAAGTCCACAAACAGGATCCTGGCGTAGGATGCTGGGGAGTCCAGGTGCTGTAGGGTGAAGTGGAGGGCCATGTTAACTGCATCGTCCACAGACCTGTTGGCTCTGTAGGCAAACTGCATGGGGTCCAGAAGGGGGTCTGTGATTGATTTGAGGTGTGCCAGCACTAGGCGCTCAAAAGACTTCATTACCACAGAGGTCAGGGCGACAGGTCTGTAGTCATTATGTCCAGTTGGCCTGGGCTTTTTGGGCACAGGGATGATGGTGGAGGCCTTGAGACAGGCTGGCACATGGCATGTCTCCAGGGAGGTGTTAAAGATGTAGGTGAACACCGGAGACAGCTGGTCAGCACAGTTCCCACAGACAACCTTCCACAGCATCATCATGCTTCCTCTGAGTCCTACAATGAAAACAGATGAACAGTGTCACAGGGGCATGGTGGAGGCTTCACAGTGGTGATCCATCTCTTTTAAAATAACACATAAAGCAGCCAAATTTAGTAATGTGATGATATAGTGTTAGATTAACTAAAGTTCGGGAGGAAAATAGCGCACCAAGCCTCCTCTTTTACTCCAATCAACTCATACGCATCAGCCCAGTTAAAGCACGGAGGAATGCGACCGAACCAAACTCCCCGTTTTCAAATACGAGTTCTGTATGAAGTCTCTTCCGTTCCTCTGGTCCTTGTGCTAGCATGTTCTTGGTCACCCTCCCACCCTTCCCTTTCTTCTCTGCTTCTCCCTGTCATCTCTCCAGGCCTCCTCGAGCTGCTGCTCGGCCATGACCCACTAGGACTAGGACTCTCTGCCACACCCTGAGTTCAATGCCTGGTAAATATCCATGCACCCTTCTCATCATCATTCATTCCCGTGCATCCCAGTAGACACATTCTCATTCCCTCAGGACTCCAGGCCTGGCTCTGCTACCGTCCTCCACCAACTGCATCAGGCTCTGCTACCAGCCTCTACCTTACTGCATCAGGCTCTGCTACCAGCCTCTACCTTACTGCATCAGGCTCTGCTACCAGCCTCTACCTTACTGCATCAGGCTCTGCTACCAGCCTCTACCTTACTGCATCAGGCTTGACTCTGCTACCAGCCTCTACCTTACTGCATCAGGCTTGGCTCTGCTACCAGCCTCTACCTTACTGCATCAGGCTTGGCTCTGCTACCAGCCTCTACCTTACTGCATCAGGCTTGGCTCTGCTACCAGCCTCTACCTTACTGCATCAGGCTCGGCTCTGCTACCAGCCTCTACCTTACTGCATCAGGCTTGGCTCTGCTACCAGCCTCTACCTTACTGCATCAGGCTTGGCTCTGCTACCAGCCTCTACCTTACTGCATCAGGCTTGGCTCTGCTACCAGCCTCTACCTTACTGCATCAGGCTCGGCTCTGCTACCAGCAGCCTCCTCCACTGATTCCGGCTTGGCTCTGCTACCGACGCAGCTTCAATAAAAACATATCATTTATTCAATCGCTGGTGTGTTACTGAACTTGTGAACTCAGCGTTAGATGTCCTTTCTCATACTTACTTTACCAGTTTCCCAAGGTGTGACAGGGCTTTTTGCTGGACAGAGCAAGTAGAGGATTAGAGAAGAGAGGCTGAAAACCCATTCAAAAGTAATTATTTTAAACGGATAGGGCAAAATAGATGATTTCAAAGGGATCATCTGATAACTAAAGGTTTAATGAAACTTTAGGTTTTTAGTTAAACCATCTCTTGATTGCTAGGCTACCTTCGTCCTGCATGGTGCAATACGTGATATGCATTCCAAACACACACGTGCAAACCACACCTTTTTTATATTTTTCTAACAATCAAAGAAGTATCTACAAAAACAAGACAAGGATCTGTGAAATCTGTACCCATTTCTACGTACCATTAAAATGTATTATTATATGAATATGTTTATGCTATGTCCTATTTATTGCATATATAAACTAACCATTGAGTGTTTATCCATGTCTCTCTGACAAAGGAGGACATCGAACCTCGTAAAAATATGATATCTGACATTTAAATTGTTCTGGAACCTCTCCTCCAATGATTCCTTGAGCAGCCTATTAAATAAGCTTGCAACTAACTAACATGTTCATGATCTAGTTTGTGACTGATATTTATATGCTTCAGTATGAAATGCACAGATAATAGGAAACCACATTCAGCCACATTCAAGGACCATTTTTATTTTGCATGTCAAACTGTCACTTGATCAACACAGAGATAAAGACAGGGAAGAAGTGACACTACTGAGACACAAAGACACCTGGGACAGCAGGTCAATCAAGGACATCATTCTTCAACGTTCCAGGTGTTGGATTTTCACAAAGCAATCTGCAATCTACTTTTTAATCTACCATGTGCACGCAAAAGTAAGTATGTGTTTCCTTGTCACAAAAGTATATATTGGGAACTCTCTCTGTATTGGAACAGAAGCTTGTTGACACATCCAGTTCACACTTCAACAGGTACTGAGGCTGCCACTCTCTCAGCTGGATCAACATGTTGAATTTGGTTGGATTGAATTCTGATAGCAATGACTGATAGCTGTCTGTCTCTTTACAGGATTCCATCATCACCATGGCGAAGTTGACCATTCCTTTTCTTCTATTTGCTGCCTTCGTCTTGAGTGGTGCTATAGGTGAGATACACTCCTAACACATACACACATCAAAACACATTCTGAATATGCAGAGGAGAAACAATCCTAGTTCTAACCTGATGTCCCTGCCCATGACACACCTGTCCCCTCAACAGAGCCCACCACGAAGTCTACTGAAGTGCAGCAGGACCTTCCTCTGGGTAAGATGATGAACCTGGTATTCATCCATACATCCCTACTATGTGTCCTTCATGGGTGTAACAGCCAAGGTTACAGTTTAGGCCACGTGAGATGTGTGGCTGCCCTTGTGCAACTCTCAACCTCCTTTTACGAATAAACTTCCATGAATAACTGTGCTGTGTAACACTACCTTTCTAGGAGAAACGGATGAGGATGGAAACCCACCGTCTCTCCTCGATACAGAAGAGGAGCCGATGAGTGACGAGTTGGAAGAGCATGGGGAAGAAGAGGAAATGGCGGAGGCACAGAGACGGCGCTCAGGATGGGCCAGATACGGGAGACGCAATTACCTGTATGTGTCCCAGCGAAAACAATGGGTTGATGCAGAGGTAACTAGGCTGCTAGAACAACAACAACAAAAACAACAATTAACAATATTACATTCTGAATAATCCCAGATCATCATAAATATTATTAGATTTTTTTGTTTTCCTGTAGCACAGTTCAGTTCGGTAAAATGTTTTAATAGAAAAAGTGTGAAAGTCCTAAGAACATTGTCTTTCTTCTGTAGCGGTACTGTTTGCGGTTGAAAGGGAATCTTGCCTCCGTGCACAGCTTGGGGGAACAACAATTCCTCCAGAGATTGGTCAAAAGCAGGACTGGTAGCTACCCCTTGACTTGGATTGGGGGGACAGATGCTGTTAGGGTAAGAAGGATAGGATGTAAGAATGGGTCACAGGCATCACAATGTTTATCTTTGATTCCAACAGCTTGTTCTTGACATTCAAATGTCTGTTAATCTCCCAAAGAGCCGATTGTGGTTGTGGAGCGATGGATCCAGGTTTGACTTCACATACTGGGACTGTGGGCAGCCCAACAATCACGGTCGACGGGAGCCATGTATCCATATCAACTATAAGGGTAAAGCACGTTGTCACACAAATCACAACATTTTTCCCAAAGACAAACACATGTACAATGATTACTGTTTATATTTTTTCTCAGGTTCAAAGAAATGGAATGATCTATATTGCCAAGCAAGCCTTGGCTTTATCTGCGCCAAATGAAGGTCGACCAGCTTGTCAAGCTGCAGCACTATATGGAGCCTGAATATATCTTTCTTTAATCATGCTTAATTATTATCAATTCTAAATCATGTTTGTTATAACCATAGAGTGGATACTACAGTTGTGTAATTAATTGTACTTTCTGTGGACCTTTTCTTAAAATGTTGATTGATTAGAAGATTGATTGGTTAGTGATTCTTTTATTCAGCATTGTTTAAAAGTGTTTCTCATTCAATAAAGTGTTGAAACCAACAGATGATTCAGTCAGAGCTTATTTTGTGTTCAGAGCGCTACCACCACACTGATAACTTCCACCTGTTCGCTCACGTCCATATTTATAATAGCCCACAAAGAAACTCCTTTACAGAACCAAACACATATTTGGTAGTTCAGTTATTGAGACTGTCTATGGTCATATACCTGAATGCATTTGATCACATACATGTTTGTATTCTGGTTTGACCTTGGACTTTTATGGTCGATTTTTATTTTCTGTAATTATTAGAGACTAGTGCACAGTGCCCGTGATTCAATCAGTGATTAAGATGTTGGTGAGGCACACACACTGATTACAGGAAATATAGATGGGGAACAGTGCCGTAATGTCGTTGATTTCTGGAATAAAGTTTGTGTTTTGACCAATACTTAAGTGTGTAACAGTTGAAATGGCTGATCTTCTCCCTGTGAATAATTGACTGGTAAGGAAATAAACACAAGTGAAAAGTAGTTCTTGGCTGTCAGCTGCCAACTTGATAGATGTGATGATGCATGGTCAGATTTGTGAGAAGTGTTGATGTAGACATTGAAGTGTTAAAGTCTGTCGCACTATTTGGACCTTTCAATGCTGCCTCAAAGCTAGTCTATACCTATTGCTATATTGTCTCAACAGTTTAAACTACGTTTGTTAGTACAGGGATGCAAACACATGTATAAGAGAGAGGTAATTGAAGCCCTCGCTCCGCGGCAAATATCCATATACTTACATTGCCACAAACCCCCCCAACATCCCTGGCACACCCATATAGGCACATAGAGTAAAATGACATTCTGAAGATCAAAATACACAGACACTAATTTGGAATATTCAATTTCATTTTTTATTCCGAGACATAAACTATTATTAAACTATCTAGCACTTCTTCTGGTTTTACTCCTTCTTCCTTCGATGTTTATCCTGAATTCATTCCCACCACCCTTTCCTGCCGGACAAGTAATTATCTTGTCAAATAACTTGCGTCACTCCCACAAAGAAATGCTTCGTAAGTAAAATGTTTAGACTTTTAATTGACAATATTGACAACACATATTAAGACACTTGTCTGTACTCATAATATCGTCTCCGATTTCAATTCGAAGCTGTAAATCTCACAATGTAGGCAATCTTCCATGGTCTCCGCTCTGGCTCCGCCTCGGAAAACAATGGCTGCCGTTGCAGACGATACAGTAATTTCCCCCTCCCACTAACGCCTTAACCAATGGTATGTGCTTTGAGTTTAACTTGTCTTGAGTATCCAGAAGTTTTCAGAATTAAAATCGGTGATTGGACGGCAAAGCTATTAAGGCGGGAACCATGGGAAAAATTCATGTTTGCTTGTGTCCCTGATGGCTCAGTGGATAAGCATGTCTACCCTGACAGATAAGGGTTGTGGGTTCAAACCCCATGGAATTCAGCAATGGTCTTTCCTTGCCGAAAAGGTCTCTTTATTGACCTCACACTTAATCTTAAGGATGTATTTCAACGAGTTCATAAATGCTTGTGTCCCCTATGGCTCAGTGGGTAAGCATGTGTACCCTGACACATAAGGGTTGTGGGTTCAAACCCGATGGAATGCTGCAATGCTCTTTCCTTGCAGAAACTCTCTTTAATGACCTCACACTTCACCTGAAGGATGTATTTTCAACGACTTCATGTTTCCTTGTGTCCCTGATGGCTCAGTGGATAAGCACGTGTACCATGAGCGTTAAGGTTCTTGGGTTCAAATCCCATGGAAGGCTGCGTTGGTCTTTCCTTGCAGAAACTGTCTCTTTAATGACCTCACACTTCACCTTAAGGATGTATTGTCAACGAGTTCATGTTTCCTTGTGTCCCTGATGGCTCAGTGGATAAGCATGTGTACCCTGACAGATAAGGGTTGCGGGTTCAAACCCCATGGAATGCTGCAATGGTCTTTCCTTGCAGAAAAGGTCTCTTTAATGACCTCACACTTCACCTTAAGGATGTATTTTCAAAAAGTTCATGTTTGCTTGTGTCCCTGATGGCTCAGTGGATAAGCATGTCTACCCTGACAGATAAGGGTTGTGGGTTCAAACCCCATGGAATTCCGCAATGGTCTTTCCTTGCCGAAAAGGTCTCTTTATTGACCTCACACTTAATCTTAAGGATGTATTTCAATGAGTTCATAAATGCTTGTGTCCCCTATGGCTCAGTGGGTAAGCATGTGTACCCTGACAGATAAGGGTTGTGGGTTCAAATCCGATGGAATGCTGCAATGGTCTTTCCTTGCAGAAACTCTCTTTAATGACCTCACACTTCACCTGAAGGATGTATTTTCAACGAGTTCATGTTTCCTTGTGTCCCTGATGGCTCAGTGGATAAGCATGTGTACCATGAGCGTTAAGGATCATGGGTTCAAATGCCATGGAAGGCTGCGTTGGTCTTTCCTTGCAGAAACTATCTCTTTAATGACCTCACACTTAACCTTAAGGATGTATTGTCAACGAGTTCATAAATGCTTGTGTCCCCTATGGCTCAGTGGATAAGCACGTGTACCATGAGCGTTAAGCGTCTTGGGTTCAAATCCCATGGAAGGCTGCGTTGGTCTTTCCTTACAGAAACTGTCTCTTTAATGACCTCACACTTCACCTTAAGGATGTATTTTCAACGAGTTCATGTTTCCTTGTGTCCCTGATGGCTCAGTGGATAAGCACGTGTACCCTGACAGAAAATGGTTGTGTGTTCAAACCCCATGGAAGGCTGCAAGAAAAGGCCTCTTTAATGACCTCACACTTGTGTTCAAATCTGGCTGAAGGATCTTCCTACAACTCAATTGTTGCTTTTGGACTTGGAAAAAAAGCTGGACTTATACATAAAACTGATAAAAGGTAAATTTATTTTCCCGGCTCCCGAGATCCTCTCTCCCAACTGTCTTTCCTGTTGGGACAGTCGGGTACTTACAAAGACAGTTGGAATATTCCGGCTGGCAGTCGGGGAGTCTGGACAGTCGGGGGAGTGCGCTGCGGTCACAGGGATCTGGGCTCACGGATCTGATTGGCACCACGCCCTGTGCTTCATCTGAACCCAGCTCGTTGAGCAGCCCCCGACACCTTGGGGGCAACCTTAGAGTAAGCTCAGTCAAAGGATTTCTCTGGGTTCGAGTGGATTTGATCCCATGCCGTTGGGATTTGCTTGTCCGCATGCTTATCCATTAGGCCACTGGGGCCCCATATCTCTGGCATGTGAAGGTAGCATTTATCTTTTAAAAAGTGCTCTGCTTAAAGAGACAGTAAGATGTTTTGCATGCCAGAAAGCAAGCATGGGTACACTGCCTCCAGCCAGATTTGAACCAGAGGAGTCAGGACTCAAGATCCCATGCACAGCCCACTCGGCCACCAGGGCCTTGCTGAATTTCCCTCGTAATCTAATTATGTCTTTATGAATTCCACTTGAAGACATAAATTGAATGTTCAATTGAAAGCACCTTGGGGGATGTGATCCCCCAACCTCCTGATCTGTAGTCATACTCTCTAACCATTTAGCCAACCTTACAACCACAAAAGTTGCAGGTGGACAGTCACACTTTGTCATAAGCACTCACTCATTTGTGAACCACCCCTGGCAATCGTTTGTGTTGATTGGCATTCAGATCACATGACCAATACCACCAATCCAGATGAACGAGATCTAATGCAACAATCCCCAGGATAGAAACAGTTGGCAGATCTAGCTCTAACATTGAGTCTATGGGGAACCACATGCTCAAACCTGACAGCATGTTTTAGATCAATAAGTGCTTTCCCAACTGGATGGGTCACAGCATTAAGCCCATCCACTTGGATGTGGAAAGACACTATCTCATAAAAACACACTCATTTGTGAAACACACCTGGCAATAGTTGGTGTTGATTGTCATTCAGATCTCATGACCAATACCACCAATCCAGATGAATGAGACCTAATGCAACAATCCCCAGGATAGAAACAGTTAGCAGATCTAGCTCTATTTATCTTTTAAAAAGTGCTCTGCTTAAAGAGATACTACAATGTTTTGCATGCCAGAAACTAGGCATAGGGTACACTGCCTCCAGCCAGATTTGAACGGGAGGGGTCAGGACTCAAGATCCCATGCATATCCACTAGACCACCAAGGCCTTGCTGAATTTCCCTCGGAATGTAGTTATGTCTTTATGAATTCCACTTGAAGACATAAGTTCAATGTTCAATTGAAAGCTTTCATCTAAAAGCACCTTGGGGGATGTGATCCCCAACCTCCTGATCTGTAGTCATACTCTCTAACCAATCAACCATTTAACCAACCTTACAACCACAAAGGTTATATGTAGACAGTCACACTTTGTCATAATCACTCACTTATTTGTCGAACGACTTTCGCTGGTACAAGGCTAAATGCATATTTTCAAAACTTGACTTGTTTGCAAAGCATGGTATTGCAACGTTTAGATTTGTCTCCGCTCAAAGTGGTTCATGCGCTAAATTGGAGTGTAAACTGACGTTTTAACAGACCGAAAAAGCAATGTAGGCAGGGTCATAACACAAAGTTTAAGTCTTTATAAACAATTCATGAAATAGGCCTACTTAAAATATATGTAGCCTAGGCAAACCCTAAACCTGTTAAAGTTGTTTTTCAAGTCTATATTGTCATGATATTTTATTGTTGATTGGCCTACTTCTGTAGGCCTATGTAAAAAATAAAATAAATCTATGTAGCCTACACATAGGCTACATGCAATTCATACAAAAATCAGGGACGGCACTCGTATGTAAAAAAATAAATAAAGCTATGTAGCCTACACATAGGCTACTTAAATTATGTTTTTTTTACAAATAGAACATAAGTATGCAGTGGCATAACTACATCTCTGACGTTTATAACAAACCAAACCGTTTAAAAATCGGTTGAAAATTGAGCAAGTTATGGTTATTTAAAAAGTGCATGTAGCACCAACACAATGTTATGGGTGAGCGATTTGCCTGTTCCAAGATGGCCGCCATGTGCGGACGTTCTAGACTCCGCCGTAAGACATCTAGTGTTTATATATATCTATGATTGCAGTGGCCACTCATCCTGACGTCAGTAAAATCCTCAAACCATCTCTTGTTTCATCACTTTATTAAATGAGCCCATATCATACACACAGACAGATGGGGGTTCTGTCTCTCCCTCCTCCTGGTTTAATTAACTGGTCTGCACTATTTCAGCTCTCCCAACTTGTCTGACAGACAGACTGCCCACTACCATAGTCTGGGGATCTAGCACAAGCGTCAGAGGAGAGAGATCCAGCATGTGAGGAGAACACGACCAGGGAGGGAGGTGGGGGAGGGTCAGGTTGAGGTGAAAAGCATCAATTTAATTTCTGTACATCTTGGATCAGGACATGAAAGAAGAAAATCGAGTATTTACAAACGGAGGAATGGAAAATGAACCTGGGCCGTGGTGACCAGCTCACATCCCATGACAGGTCAATCCAACAAACATTGGAATCAAAAATAAACACAAATGTGAGATATTTACACATGTGCAACAAGAGTACGATACATTAGACGAGGACGAATGGCTTCTGAAATCAAAGGATGTCAACATAAGGTGTGCTAAATGTATTTTCTTTCCCGAGGTCCCAAGAGTTAAATCTTTTCAGGTTTATAACTGGTGCTAATGCCCAAACCCCACCATACAGGGGACACCAGGGAAGCTTTTTAAAACATACCTACAGTACAGTGTTCTGTAAAACAAAGTTATTATACAGGGTTGTTGATCACATTGTAAGACGAGAGGGCAGGGTTTCACAATAGAAAAGGCTTGCACTAGAAGCTTTCAAGTGGTCAATACTGACAACTGATCTAAACCTACAACACTGGCTTTTAAACTGTGCGGTCTGGATTGAAGGGTACAGTTTACAAGGACAACACACACACACACACACACTATTGTCGGACACCAAACCCCAGCCATGCTTTACCCCTCAACCTTCCCACATCGTCTCACGTGAAGTAGCTACACAATGTCAGGATTAAAGAAACTCTGAATCCTCCCTACGACACTGGCAACAAGAGTGGACATGGTTACAAACTCACATTCACACACACTTACAAACCCTATTTCACAGAACTGAAGGGCACGGAGATGTGTCCTGTTCAAGCAGGAGTCAGTTATTCCACAGTTAATACTCTAGTCAAAATGGCTGCTGAAAGCCTATATAGATACTTTCTTTATATAGACGGCTGTACCACAGTTGTTAAATCCTTTACAACTGCTGTCTCAATCCAGCACATGGGTGCGTGTGTGTGTGTGTGCGGGTCTTATTTCTATGGAAATCCTTCTTGCAACCAATATTAAGACTTCCTTAATATTTACAGCTAGTAAATCGATCACTTCCACCTCCCTCCCCTTCCATCCCTCCCCAACCTTTTCAGAGTGAATAGTGGCACTCTGAAAACCAATTTAAAATAATAAATACATTTACATTAAGTATGCAAAAAAAGGGAGGGAAAAAAAGCAGCTGTTGTCATCAGTTTTCATGGTAATTTAATAAAACGTATAAAAAACACTATTGTTTCTCTCCACGTCCATATAGCGCCCAGGCCCGAGTACTAAACGATTTGCTTCTAAAACGCCATGTCAAGGTGGGGCCCTTCATGGTTTCTGACTAGCCAGAAGAAGAAAGAACACTACAGCCTCGTCTGAAATCACAAAACCTCCCTTCTCTCCGTGGGAGGTGACGTCCGACCCCATAAGGGACAGGTCACACCATGACATCATCATTCTGCTGCCTTCCACCAGTCCTGTCCCATCAGAAGGGAGGTCAACCCCAGGTATGGTTGAAGGGAGGTATGTGTTGAATCTAAATGGGAGCCCTGGAGGTGAGAGAGCTTTTCTCTCTAACATGATGTGGTATAGGGGCCATGAGCTGCTCAAGTGGTCGTCTGTCTCCAATAAATAAACTCCAGTTAAAAGAAAACTAATTCAACAAAAAAAAAGTATTCGTTGGGAGGAAAAAAAAATAAGCGGAAGGAATACGAAAAATACAAATAAGAAAAAAAAGTTACTATCCAGAGGACCTGCCCCTCCAACAGGACCTGCGACCAATGAGCAGCAGCATCAGGGTTCTAACCACACACACATAGAACTGAGCTAATGGGTCAAAGTAGGGCATGACATAACACTGTGAGTGTGTCTCTCTCCATGTCTCTCAGAGCACTAGTTTTGTTTGAGTTGAACGTTAACAAAAGTTCCCAGGTGTGTATATGTACAGTACAAAAAGGAATGGCTCTAACCAATGGGAGATAACAAGCAGCATGAAGAAAGCTGTCCAGGATGTAGTATGTGTGTGTGTGTATGTGTGTGTGTGTGTATGTGTGTGAGAGTGTGTGTGTGTGTGTGTGTGTGTGTGTGTGTGTGTGTGGGTGTGTGTGTGTGTGTGTGTGTGTGTGTGTGTGTGTGAGTGTGTGCACGCAGGGCTGGGGGCTGGCAGGTGAGCTGAGGTTGAGGATGGTTCAGGTGCTGTTGAGGGAGCCGGGTACAGAGCTGTGTTGAGACGAGCCATCAGAACCAATCCCATCTATGGAGGAGACACACGGGAGAGAGGGGGAGGGAGGAGAAAAACAGAGGAGATAAATACCATTGAATACTTTACTTGTTTCAAAATAACTACTTGAGATATACTAGTAATCATATTGATACTTCCATCATGTGTTACCATTGTAACTACGACAGCCATGCCAATCTGGGACTGAGCTACTGTGGTGGTAGTTCCAACACCACCCCCTGCTGGGGGACTTTGAAACTGTAGGATGCATACTTTTTATTTATTTATCATCATCAAATCTTGTGCACTTATTAACCCTAAAGTAAGTATGGTGGCACATTGTTGGAGTGTTTTTAATCGTGTCTAGCGGCAATACGACTTAGCGGCATTTCCTTGTCTCTGGGGACGGCAGAACTCCTGTGACGGTGCTGTGGAGCGTGTCATCGTACCGTGAGAGGAGGCGGAGGTCTGAACGCGGACGTGAGGAGGGATGAGGGTGGAGTTGAGCTGGGGCTGGATGGACAGCTCTGGAAGGAGACGGACAGAAACACAGAGCGGTTAAAGCACCATCGTGACAGCGTGTGTGTGTGTGTGTGGCGTCTGTACGCGCGTGTGTGTGTGTTGGACGTACCGGTGGTGCTGAAGTTGAAGAGCAGAGGCAGGTCTCGCCCGCTGGGCAGACGGGCGTTGGGCTGGCGGAGTTCATCGAAGAAGGTGTGTGCGCAGGCTTCCAGGGGGGAGAAGCGCGTGGCGGGGGTGTACTCCAGCAGACGGGAGCACAGGGCGATGGCCTCGGGAGGGGTGCGAGGCTTGAACACCTGGGGTGGAGGCGGTGAACGAATGAGAGCGGGCATAGTGGGTAGAGATTAAAGCAAGGATTAGAAGGAGGAAGATATGGAGGAAAGTCAAAGTGATTACACACTGAAACAACAGTCTTGGCAAGTTTATATTCGTAATCCCAAATGTGTCTAGACTGGCGGCAGCAGAGAAGAGATGCTGCCTTGTCTCCTGGGAGAGAGGCTCAGTACCTTGGTCCAGGGGTGGGCCTTGATCTGGGGGAACTTGAACTCTGTGTAGTTGGGGTTCATCTCTCGGATCTGCTCTCTGGTCGGGGTCCCCAGAACCTGAGGGACGGGAGGAGGCAGGCCGGTGGGTGGAGCCCAATACACAAACACACATATCTCTAACCCCCCCTCCATATACACACACATCTATTCCCCTCCCAACAACAACCCACAAACACGCTCTGCCACCTACCTTGATGATCTCCACTAGCTGGTCCACGCCGCTGTCTCCGGGGAAGATGGGCTGTCCCAGCAGCAGCTCCGCCAGCACGCAGCCCGCTGACCAGATGTCGATGTTGGCCGTGTAGTCGGTGGCCCCGAAGATGAGCTCCGGGGCGCGGTAGTACCGCGAGCAGATGTACGACACATTGGGCTCCCCGCGGATCAGCTGCTTGGCACTGTGGGCAACAAAAGGGGAGGGGTGAGGGTCATGGAGGTGGAGCTGAAAACCCCCCTGCCTTTTACTGATCTACTCTCACATGGACTCATCCAGCTCAGTTATTCATGTCCCCGCTAGCTGTCACCTACATCTCGGCCATTCCACTCACAACCATTTCAGTGGATGTCTGATATGTGGATGCTTCCAGTCCTGCTAAGCCTGAGAACGGCTGTAGCGTCAAAGGGGGCTCCGTGTCTGTACCTGCCAAAGTCGCAGAGCTTGAGAATGGCCGTCTCTGGATCCACCAGCAGGTTCTGGGGCTTGATATCTCGGTGACACACGCCCTGGGAGTGGATGTAGGCCAGGCTACGGAAGAGCTGGTACATGTACACCTGGGGGGGGAGACAAGTCCTATAGATCAGAGATGTATTCTCTGGAAGTGAATGAAGAGATAGGAAGGTCCACAGGGAGGTGGGTGAGGGAGCGTAACGGTATGCATGCGAGTCTTACCTTGACGTAAATAATAGGAATGATGCTCTTGGCCTTGTTGAAGTGGCGGGCCACTCTGTACACAGTCTCTGGGACGAAGTCCAGCACCAGGTTAAGGTATACCTCATCCTTCTACAGAGGAGAGAGGGGCAGCAGTGAAGGACCATGGTGAAGACTAGTGAGGCTTGTGAGAAAGGCTGGGGGGCGCTGTGGTGAAAACGAGAGACGTACCTTTTCACCACTGGAATAGAAGAAGTAGCGTAGCCTGACGATGTTGCAGTGGTCCAGCTTCCTCATGATCTGGAGTTCTCGGTTCTGCGGGGGAGAAGAATCCATCAGTCTGACTTGTGGAAGAAGAAGAAGAACTCGAACCCTGTAGGACACGACCCCTTACCTTGAACCTCTTGTCCTGCAGGACCTTCTTGATGGCCACCATCTCCTGGCTGTCGATGAGCCGTGCCTGGTAGACCACACCAAACGAGCCGTTACCGATCACCTTGATGTCTGTGTACGACACCTCCTGGGGGCGGTCCGGGCCCTGGCCGGGAGTGGCGACCACAGTCGTCACCTTTCCGCTGTCTCCTGGGAAACAAGAGAAAGGGAAAAGGGGGGAGGGAAGTGACATCAAATGAGTGTCAGTGATCTAGGAGTGTTAACTCATCCCCAAAACGAATTAACTAATTTAATCAATACTCCAATTATTTGTGAAAAGTAGCCCAGAAACCTCACATAATCAGATAAACCACTAGTTGTGGTTTATATCAACCCAACAGAAAGTAACCTAGATCAAAGCTATGCTTTGAAAATTAAATATATGTAATCTGTGTGGGAGAGCTTTGAACTTTGGTGCACCTGTATCCAGGTCATAATGATAACCCACCTGACCTGTCCTAACCTGTTCTGTCCTCAGGGGCTTCTGTCTTACAGGTTGAAGGGTCAACTATAACTCATGGGCCTGAAACAGAGACCAGTAGGGTCATGTTGTCCTCCAGACTAGAAGTAGGCTTAGGCCTACCACCTCGACTAGGCCTGTGTAACCACTGAACCTGCCTGTCTGACATAGGAGGTTACCAGTGAAGTCATAATGGGCCCATGTTAACATCAATACTCACAGATAACACCAGGGATAAGGGCTTTGCTTTATGGGAACAAAAGTCAACAAGCCCACAGGGCCAGCACCACCCGTGTGTTTTACTCGAATGATATCAATTTCGGTGAACGATAGTTGGCCTGTAGGATAATAGACATCCAATAGGCCTGTTGGTCATATCTGTTACACCTGAACCCTGCTCACACACTACCCACTGCATGGTGACCTAGGTCACTGAGATGTGTGTGTGTGTGTGTGTGTGTGTGTGTGTGTGTAATTGTCTGGACAGGGACATAAGGTTTGGAGTAGAACTCAACTGGAAACTGGTAGAGATACCCACAGCACTGAGAATGACCCCCTGTGGACTCATATCGCTTGCTCCCTCACACACCTTTTTCTACCATGCGAAAATAACACCCTATCAAACCTCTGAGATTAATACTGTAGATGTCTTTGTTTTAACCGATCAAAATACCAACAATCAATGTCCTATCAAGAAGGCATTCAAATTCCTTTTTTTAATCGAGTATCTACCTCCAGACGTTAGCATTGCGCCTTATCATGCAATTAGAACTTTGAGTCACAGCTTAGCTGTATGTAACCTTGTCATCAGTCATCGTTAACCTTCGCTCGTACAACGAATAGAGTTACATTACTCATTACTATATGTATTTAGCTAGATACCAATTTGGTCAGTACAGCAAACGTTACTGGCAGACAGTGGTTCACTTGTAGCTGGCTAGCTATATCACCTCTTTCCACACACCCTTTTTACTGTAGCTACCTAGCCATCTATTTGGATGGATACCAGCCGAGTAGCCAGCTAGCTAACCTTTCTTCTTGCTTGGTGTAGCAAACTAAGCGCACTGAGTCGGGCAACTTTGCTACAAAATAAAATATTATTTATCTAAAATAATTTAGCTACCACACAAAACAACTGGCTTAGACCTTAAAAGACAGATAACTCTTGCTATAAACCCTGCAAATGTTAGCTGTAGCTACTGTAGTTGACGTTAGCCTAGCTAGGTAACAGCTAGCTTCTTGGTTAGCCTTGCCTTCAAACATGCTTTTAAATCGAATATTAATACATACATAACATTTGAGGTTTAAATGTGAAAAGGCTACTTGTCGAGTACAAAATAAATCAAATAAACGTACTGGTCAGCTTTAAATTCGAGCATCCCGACGAGCTGCTCCCCGAGGCCTGCGGGACCCCGGACTTTCCTGTGCTGCTCCCCACGGCAGCGGCTGATCCAGCGGATGCTGCGGCGGCTCCTGGTACACCTTGTGGCTCAGCAAACGAGCTAGTTCTGGGCCGCCCGCTGCCGCTCATATCTCTGTGCAGGGGTAGCGGGGCGGGAGGCTTGGTATGCTCTACTTCTACCCAATTGAATTTTAATGTATGCCTCTATTTTAACAACAATAATCGTTGAAAGACCGACAGAATTGTCGCCGCACCGACGAGTCCTCCCTTTCGCAGGTTGTCTGGGCTTGTAGACCTTAGGAACTGACAGATCGCATTGCCTCCTGGGATATGAAGTTGACGGTAGCTGCTGCCTAGGTCTGGACGTCTTGTCTTCTAAGAAAGAAAACAACTACACGGTTAGAATGTCACTTTTAAATTACACCGGAGATGGCGCTCTCTCTCCTGTTATTTCTACCATGTTATAAATAGAATTCCTCACAAAGGGGTGCAGAGAAATGTAGCCTACAGTAGATTAGGTTAGAGATGGTAACTAGGTACATAATATAGGCCTACCCCATCCCGTTTACCCGTTTCGTTGATGAAGAACGTCAGCTGTAAATTTCAAGGTAATTTGGTAACCCACCCATGTCTTGACAATAGTGTAATTACAGACCTGACTGCTTACACCCAGAAACAAATGAGTCACTGGATGTCTGTAGCCTCTGCTACATGTGTCCTACCGTTTTTTTCTTCTTCTCTCTTTTAGCTTCCTAACAACAAACTGTACTACAAACACCAGATCACCGTGACGTTCAGAATAAAGCACAAGCAACAAAGAATATTGTGTTAGGTCTTTAATGTTTTCAATATTTTGTTGTTTTTTTTGTTTAGAAATATTGCACATGGTCAACATGCCTGTTTATGAGCTTACACCCATCTCTCTCATTCTAAAATTCCTTCTCCAAAGTAAGGATAGTTTTTTAAGCACAATCATACGGTGGACACGCATACATGTGTGTGTATTTATGTCTGTGCGTGTGTGTGTGAGTGTGCACATGCATGTATAACGCATGTCAAGTAGACGTTCACCTGTTGGCATTTGAATAACTGATAAATTGTGTTTAATCCTGAATTACCTGACACTATAACAGTCAAGAGAGCATTCAATAGTCTTCGTGTGACCATGGAAACTATATGTAATAAGGTTGATAATGTATTATTATACGCTGTGTGACAGAACCAGAAGGGGTCAGTCAACGTCCATACTGTGAATGCATGAGCCCAAACACACACACAAACACACACACCCTCTATATGCACATATTATGGAAATATATATTTTTCACACACACATCCAACTGTTTACACAGAGAAATAAAGATATACCCATATAATAATTACCCCCATTCTTCGCCAAATGCGTGAAGAGGCAAAAGTGCTATTTGAATTTTCTTTGACTTTTAGTAAGTTACATACTCGCCTTCTATAATCTCTTCAATAGTAGATTATTTCTGAGGTTTCCTCTTCTATACACCAGCGTTTCTATAGTGGGTCCACTGTACTGTCAATATCTATGGCACAGACCCAAATAACTTATCACCCATTCAGAAAGTCCTATTGCACCATTACTGGGAGAGAAATAAAGTGACTAAGGGAGGAAGCAGGAAGGAGGGGGAGAGGAGGAAAGAGGAGTTGGAGGAGGACAAGGGGGCTTTAGAGAACACCCCCCTTTGCTGGTCTAGGATGTGTTGTCCCTGATGGAACCCTAACCAGAGCCATCCTGAGCTAAAGAACCATGCTCGCCCTGGAACCAGGGCTGAAGGGCACTTTCTAACCACATTGGAGAAACAGAGAGCAAGAGAGAGGACACGAAGAGGAGGAACAGGGGGGCAGGAGAGGAAGAAGATGAAGAGGGGAAGGAGGACCAGGGAGAAAAGGAGGAAGAGGACAAAGGGGAGGACAACACGAGGACGAGAAGCAAGCCGGACGAGGGTCAAAAGGAGGGAGAAGACAAAGAAGAGGAGACGGAGGAAGAAGAGGTGGATATGGAAGAGAAAGAGGATGAGGAAAAGGGGAAGGGGTCTCCGAGTGGAAGAATGAGGGAGATTGTTAACACGACAGAACAAGGTTATAATTGTACTAAAAACAATCTCTAAAAACAATACTTTCCTGATTTTTAATTGCAGTCAGAGACCACACGTTGTGCAAACACCTGATTTTGACGTTTAAAAACAAGCACTCCCTGCACCCTCCTTGGTGAGCCTAGTGACAAGTCATGGGAGGAGAGGGGGCGGAACGGCCAAAAATAAACTCCTCATGAGCGGGACCAAAGGCGCTCTCGGGCCCCCTTCTAAACAGTTTATGCTGGAGAAACACCATTTAGAGCCACAAGAGCAACAGGCCACATGAAACATGTTATTTTCACGGCAGAACCACGAGAGAAAGCAACATATCCACTGGGTGAATGATGAAGGAAGGTGGTTTTAAAAATCTAGCTGTCTCGCTTTGTTTTTTGTCGTATGCCAGTTTATTCTCTGAGGGCTGGCCGAGTCTGTGGTTGCCAGTGGCGCGAATCAATCTGGGCCGGCCAATCACGGTGGACGAGCCTCCTTGTCTGGTCTTCCCTGTGCTCTGCTAGGGGGAGTCAACTGGTGATTGGTTTCGTTGCTCAGCTTCTTTAGACAGGATCGGTGGCCGTGAGGTTGAAACTCCAACACACTGCATCACCTCCAGCCACGGGGAGCTCACCATGTCAGTTGTCATGGCAATGAACAAGGTAATTGATTGGTCAGTCACACTGAGTTACATTTAATCTCTGCGGAGGAGGAAATGGAGGAGGTCGATCCATGTTCAAGTCTCTTTAACATTTGTATACAGTCCCTATAACTGTGCAGGCCATTGCAGTGGCTTGGTCAGATGAGATTGGGTTGACTGACTGAGTGTGTGTGTGTAAAGTGTGTGCGGAGAGAGGTGTGTGTGTCCAGTTCAGTGCTGTCTTCTTTTGCAGCATAGAGGGGCTGTGGAATTATCATTGGAGGTCAGAGGTTATTAAATCCGGGCCCTCCCCCCACAGGGCTGAATGGGGATGGGGGTCAAATCAATGGCATCAGAGAGCTGGCATCCTGCATCCTGCCTCTGCACCAGTGACAAAGTGCCGTGTGTGTGGTTCTGGTGACAGCTCTTGGGCATGCCATCCCGTAGTAACAGTCTGATTGACTTGGTGGGAGGTGTGTGTGTGTGTGTGTGCGGCTGAGCCTTGTACACGCCAGAGATCGCACCAAGCTGTGTGAGCATGTGTATATCAATATGTGTGTGAATATATGGTGTGTGTTTGAGAGAGAGAGAGAGAAAGAGAGAGAGAGAGAAGAAGCCTCTGTGTTCAAATACAAACTACAAATGTGCTGAGTGTAGTGCCAGTGTAGCGCTGACGCCACAGGGAGTCCTGTTACCACGCGTACAAGGACATGCTCGGGGTCGACACTCATTCCCTCACTTTTGACACAGTCTCTCCTCTTTCCTCTCCGCTCCTCCGCCGTCTCTCGTCTGGCGGGGGCCCCCTACGCCTCGCTCCTGGGCTCCTCGGGGCTCCGGCGTCTCTCCCCTGGCTCCGCCCCGCTGCCCTCTCGGGCCTGAGGATTGGCTGAGGCCCAGCGCACCGGCGGAGGCGGGGTCGTTGCCGGCCGCTGCACCCCCGATGTCGGCGGTCCCGGGCGTGGCCGTCTGCATGATCTTCTGGCGGACCTCGCGGATCTTGAGCTGCAGACACACCTTGGTGGGGAAGGTGTCCGAGTAGCGGGCCTGGAAGGCTGCTGTGGCCTGAGCTGGGGTGGGAGGAGTCAACAACAACTTAATGACCATGTGACTGACCGGTTTGAAAGCTTGAACGGACAGTGTTTAAAATCGCAGAAGCCAATGAAAACAAACGAACCATCACCGACAGATCGATGGGAAGGTCACGGGTTGGAGATCACATGGTTGTGTGAGAACACAGTGAACCGTATGAGGCAAAGGGGGCGGGGGCATGTGGGGCGGGGCGGGGTTACCTGAGGGGAAGAAGCCGTGCTCGTGGAACAGCTGCATGACCAGGGCGCGGCGCTGGTCCAGGGTTCTCCTCAGGGAAGAGAAGGGGACCCGGTCCAACTCCCCCAGAACGTCCTCGTTTTCTCCACCTGGACGGAGGAGAGGAGAAGAAGAAAGGGAGGAAGGAGAGAGGGGTCACGCGGGAGGAAAAGAAAAGGGGAGGAGTCACGGGAAGGACAGGAAATGGTTCAGGTCGACCGAACACTCTTTCTTGGAGGTCTGGGCGCTGTTGCCGCGGGTCACGGCGTTCCCTACACACCGGCTCTGTCGAAGGTGAAGATCTCCCCCTCACACTTGACGCTGGCGCTTTTGGGAGTGTTGGGCTCGGAGCTGCAGCTGGACAGACGGCATGTTTTCCTCCTGGGGGAGCCGGGGTCCTCTGCTGACGAGTCCAGGTCTGGGAAAAGGGAAGGGCATGTCAGTCCAGATCTCCAGCCATCTCTCCCTCTCTTCCACCACTCCTGGCTTCCTATCCTCCCCTCTCTCACCGGTGGAGTTCTTCCTCTTGCGGCGGTAGCTGCCCAGGATGACGCGGGGCGAGGTGGCCAGGCTCTGCAGCGTGGGGGAGGGCAGCACCTCCTCGGGCTTGAACTCGGGCAGCTCGGCGAAGCGCTCCTCAAAGTAGGACCCCGAGAGCACCCTGGGCGCCGCGGCAACGAGGGGAGGGAGAGAGAGACGGTCGGAACAAAGCACCACACACCAGGACAACCTGTTCAGTTTGCGGATGCAGTTGGACGATGACGTTTTCTACTCTCAAGCTAGATAGCTGCCTCTTTCATTAGTCATTTACGGTATCAAAAACACAGCTGGTCATGAATCGTGGTCATAATGAATGATTCCTGTTTCTCTCTGCTCCTATTGGCTCCCTCATCCTGGCACTCACTTGTCAACTGAGTCAGGGGTCCTCTTGAGTGGCGGTGGGCGGAACTTGATCCTCTTGGCAGAGGGGGCGGGGTCCCGGTCACAGGGAGGTGGCGGCAGAGGAGTGTCCAATCCTGAGGGAGGGGGCAGAGGGGAGCGAGGGACGGAGTCCCTGGGTCCAGTCTGAACAGGAGAGAGAGAGAGATAGAAGGTGTGAGAAGAGAGATAAACAGAGTGAGAGAGCGATGCGCGTGTGCGTGCGGCGCGCGTGTCCTACCTCCTTGCTGTTGCCTCCTCTGCGGTCCCCGTCCGGTGTGCTGCGCTCGTCCCTCTCCCTGGGCCTCTCCGCCTCCCAGCTGCCCCCGTCACTCTCCTTCTTCACCTCCCTCGCCCAGCCGCCCTCTCTCTCCCGCTCGCCCCTGCTCTGCGGCTTCTCGCGGGCGGAGTCGTAGTCCTCGCTGGTGTTCTCCTCTTTGATGCGTCGAGGGGCTCCTCTCTCCTCCTTCACACCTGCTGGCGGAGCACACACACGCACACACGCACGCACAGAGACCGATTAACAACCCAGAGTGGATACAGTTTGAACTAACACAGTTACCAACACCCTGTTCTATACCAGGAGCCACACTGCCAGCACAGTGACATCACTGACAGCTGGAGCAGCTGTGGGACCAGGAAATGAACACGGACGGCCAGTGAGACGCCGAGGTGTGACCTACCTGTCGCCTCCACGGTGTCAGTGTGACAGTCTGCCAGGGTCTCCCTCTTGATCTCCCTCTCCTTCCCCCTGTGCCTCTGTCCCGTGTCCTCCTGCCCGGGCTCTGCTTCTCCCCAGGAGTGTGTGTGGCATCAGCCCCTGCAGACACACGCTGGCGGGCTGCGCCGGCGCCCCCGGCACACCGGCCAGAGCGGCGGCCGTGGCTACCACCGGCACCGTCGCCACAGACACGACTCCAGTCGCCAGGGTGACGTTCGGGGAGGGGATAAATGGCAGTGAGAAACTGGTGATTGGCTCCTGGACCCATGGAGGCGGAGCCGGGGGGTTGTGACGGACAGCTGGCGTTGGCTGAGCGGGGAGGGGCTGGAGCTAGCATGGGAGGCTGGCCTGCTACGATTGGCTGAACCAGTGTATGGCCTGCTGGGGCGATGGCAGTGAAGCCCAGCGTTGCCAGGGGAGATGGCAGGTAGGTGGGGTCTGGAGGGGGTGGGGCTTGGACGGTTGCCGTGGAGACCACCCCAGGGGGAGACTGAACATAGGTGATCCTACAGGAGGAGGAGGAGGGAGGAAGAGGAAAGGGTCAGCTGATACATACAATGGGACATTCCTGCCAGTCAATAACGGACCATGTCCTGACATCCAAAACACCAAACATGGAGGTGGAGATACAGATTCTCCCATGTTCAACCAGTCGTACATATGCTTCAAGCAGTCCACTGTCTGAGGTCACAGTGAGCGTGTCAGTAGGGGGGGGGGTGCCCTCCTCGTACCTCGTCGCGGGCGAGCTCAGCAGCACTGTCTGAGGCGGGGCGGAGCCCGGCGCCATCAGCGCCGTTGCCATGGAAACAGGGAAGGGGTTCCCAGTGTGCACTGCTCCAGTGGGATGGACGTTGGTCTGGACCACTGGCATGGGAGCTATCTGGATGATCTGCTGAACGTGGGCACACACACACACAGATATATTTACTAAAGATTAGCCAAGGAAAATGTGACTGTTAAATCACATGGGATATCACAAACAGAACCTTCTGTGGTTCTGTGGTGTGTGTATGTGACTGATAGTTGTCTGAACCTTGTTTCCTGTCTGGATGCCATTCTGCACAGGAAGGGGCGGGGCCACCAGGGAAATAGGTTGAGGAGGAGTGGAACCTGTTCTCACTGTTGCCATGGGAACCAGCATCTTGCTCTGCAAGACTGGAGACTGTGCTTGGACTGGGAAAGGGTGAAAAAGAGAGAGCGAGAGAGAGCGAGAGAAGAGCGAAAGAGAGAGAGAGAGAGAGAGAGAGAGAGAGAGAGAGAGAGAGAGAAAGGAGGGAGGGATGGAGAGAGGGTAAGGGAGAAAAAGATGGAGACGTTTAAAGATTTCAGTGACACTACGATAGTCTCGTGCATGCAATACATACAGCTGTTCCATAGTAATGTATACCAGTGTATTACACGGTGCGCAAAGTCTATATTCATATCTGCCTACGTATACATACACATCTGCTATCAACCTGACAGATAAGAACAAAGAGACGGGCGATCAGAACAGAGATGAGCGTCCCTATCATCCACCATGTTTAGAAACACCCTACGTGCCTCCATCATCAACATCAGCCCCGTCAGCCGGCCCTACTGTCTATCTCACCTCTTCCTACTGCTGCCACTGCCCCCGAGTGCACTCCATTGGCCAGGGACACATGGGTGGGCGGGGAGAAGGGCAGGGCGAGGATGCTGGTTGGCTGCTGGGGTAGCTGGGGGGAGGGGATCTTGGGGTTGCTGCTGGCGGAGAGGGTGGGCAAGATGTACTGGATCTGTGTGACTGGCTGTTTGGCGCCGGGGGGCGTGAGCGAGGAGGCGGGGAGGAACTGTGGCTGTAGCAGGGGGAGGGGCAAGGTGGAGTGGGAGTGGCTAGGAGCAGTGCAGGAGAGTGGGTGAGGGAGGGGTAATCAGCTGAATGGCTGGCTGGGCAGGGAAAGCACCTCCCAGAACAAGGCTGGTGACCAATTCCCCGGGCCCAACCCCGCCTACACTGACCGAATTGGGGGAGGTTGAAGACAGGTACCCACCCCCTGCTGTGATTGTCCCGCCTCCTACTCCCGCTCCTCCAATAAGAAGTGTGGCTTTCTCTTGGGGGAGAGCCACGGGTCCTTCCATTGGCTTGCTGACGATTGGGATGGACGTGCTGGTGATGGGTCGTACCACATTGGTCACAATGGTGGGGGCCATGCAGACAGCACCCAGCACCTGGTTGATACCATGTCCCAGAGTAGAGGGGGGCAGCGTGTTCAGGACTGACCCAGAGGAGGAGTCAGCAGGAATCTGCCCCCCTCCTACCTTCCTCCTCCTCCTCCCGCCGCCTCGACTCCTCTTTTAGATCCTCCGCTCCCCTCCTCCCCTCCCTCCATCCCTTTCTTCCTCCTCTTCTCAGAGCTGTCTGTGCTTCGCCCCGCAGCGCTCTCCTGGGTGGAGGCGGAGAAGGGGAGGGAGGAGTGGACCCCCGTCTGGCTGCCACCCTGGAGGGGATGGGGGAGACAAGACGAGATTTAAGTGAACGTCCTAGCGTGCCCTTTACCAGGTGTGCATGCACATGCGCAGACACACACACACACACAGGAAATGTGGGGATATCTGTTCAGTTCTGTCACAGAGAGAGAACTGAAACTGGGGGAAAAGGAAGTGAAGTGAAGCAGAACACAGCGCTGTACCTGTCCATCAGGCTCATCCTCCTCACTGTCAGTCACTCGCTCCTTGCACTTCAGGTCTATGGAATCCTCTGGAGGGGAGGGTGGAGGACACAGACAGAACAGCCAGGTCAGGGGTAGAACATTAGAGCAGGGGGAGGGGAGGATAGTATGAGAACAGCCAGGTCCTCCGGTCACGGCCCCAATGGCAGTGTGACACCTTGGGACCACAAATGACCTATTTAGACACAGGAAGTGACCTCACCCATGACATCATCATCCCCCTCTTCTTCACAGATGACCATGCGCTCCTCGTCGCTGGTTACATCCTCGCTAGTCCTGCGCTGCAACAGAGAGAGGGGAGGGAGACGGCTATGGAATGACCCTGCCCCTTCCTGACACAACTGAGAGAGGAGGGAGATGGTGTGTGTGTGTGTGTGTGTGTGTGTGTGTGTGAGAGAGAGAGAAAGAGAAAGAGAAGAGAGAGAGAGAGAGAGAGAGAGAGAAAGGCGGGTGGAGAAAGAGAAAATCACTTAATATTCTAAAAACCTTGAAATATCCTCCAACAAAAATGAATGAAAACAGAAAAAACGTCTAGACAGGAATAAGTCAATCCTCGACATAAACTCGAAAAAAGAGAGACGACAGCAGCGTCTGAGTCTACCTTCTCCAGGCCAGTCTCTGGCTCCTGTCTCTCCAGGTTGTGAACTGCGCTCTGGGAGAAAGCTCGGGGGCGTGGCACCTGGCCTCCGTAGAGCCCGCCCACCCGCCGCTCAGCCCCACCCCCGGCCCAGCCTGAGGCCACGGCCTTTCCCTCTGACGCCTGGGACACGGGAGGGGGCTCTGGGGAGGAGGAGGAGGAGGGGGTGGAAGGGGTTACATGGGAGAGGTGAAAGGCGATGAATCCGACGACGGTCTTTCCAAACACGGTGTGTACGCAGAGACATTTCGATGGAACACAAACACACACCTGTGCTTTCAGACATGCTCCTCTCGCGGGCCTCCTTGGCGCCCGGGGTGCCCCGCCCCTCCGACAGAGACTTCCTCCTGTCCTTGTTACACACCACTTCCAGTCTGGGTGAGCCCTGAAATGGGCCTCCTTCACCTGAGAGAGCGACAGAGAGAAATACAGAGAAAGAGAGAGAGAGAGAGAGAGAGAAGAGAGAGAGAGAGAGAGAGAGAGAGCAACAGAATGACAGATATCAACAGAGAGTGATGAGAGAGAGAGAGAGAGAGAGAGAGAGAGAGAGAGAGAGAGAGAGAGAGAGAGAGAGAGCAACAGAGAGACAGATATCAACAGAGAGTGATGAGAGAGAAAGGGCGAGGCAGAGAGGGTACACATCTACTGGGACATCCCATGTGCATTCGGCGAGAGGGGCGTGTCCTACCTGGAAGGCCAGGTCGTGGTACTTCTGCTTCTCGTTGGGCCCCAGGGCGTACCACCACTCCCCCAGGATCTTGCTGACCGTGCGGTTGTCCTGGTTGGGGTGCCGCTGGTGGACCAGAGCGCGGTGGCGCTTGCTGAAGATCATGAACGCGTTCATTGGCCGCCGTATGTGGTCCTTTTCCCTCTAATTGATGGAGAGAGAGAGAGAGAGAGCGAGAGAGAGAGAGAGAGAGAGAGAGAGAGAGAGAGAGAGAGAGAGCGAGAGAGAGAGAAAAGAGAGTGAAAAAGAGAGAGAGAAAAAGAGAGAGAGAAAAAGAGAGAGAGAAAAAGAGAGAGAGAGGCAGAAAAAAGGCAGGCCTGCATTAGAACAAATGACACACGTAAAGACGGAGGGATGGAAAGTGTGATGCAGGACGGAGTGACGACTGACCTTCCTGTCTCCGTCTTTGGGCAGCGCGCTCAGGGACTGCGTGCGGCGCTTCATGGGGCCAGCGGAGGACGGAGGCTCTGACACACTTGGGAAGAACCTGCAGGGTCAGTTTTCCTCTCATAAATCATGTCCCAGTCGGGTCAGATTGTTTAATAAGTGATTGAAATGCAAGATTAGACAAGTAAACATCCGTGACTGTACAGAGTTTCTGCAGCATCTGTGTTCACTTGAGTGAAGCCCCAGTATGTACCTGTATTCAACGCTGTCTATTATGACCTTTCACAATGTGTTCTGCAAAGACTTACTGTGTTCATTGTCTGGCAAGAAGACAAGAATTCTTCTATTCAAAATCATAAAACCTTCAATTTCGTACTTTCTACTGCATTGTGGGTACGTTGTCCTTGGGTGTCTAGTAAGTAGGCAGACAGATGATCGCTGTCATCGTCTTTACTCACGGGTCATCTGCGTCGCTCTCTGTCTCGCTGTCAGCTATGCCCCTCTCTGCTGGTTGGCTGTCGCTTGCGGGAGGCGGGCATGAGGGAGATCCCCGCTCTGTGTCTGGTGGAGCCGCCTGCCCATCACCCACCAGGGCCACGGCACAACGAGGCTCTGGAAAGACAAAACCCAGACATCTCAGCTGGTTTGCAGTACAAAGTAAATGCCACATAGTCAACTAGGAATACAATAGGTAACACTGTTAACTAGCAATACTATTCAACTTGAGAGGAAACATGTAGTGAACAAGGGGCGAGGCTCACCTTTGCTTTGATTGACAAGCTCTTGGCTATCAGCAGGGTAGGCAGAAGCAGCCGATTGGCTGGGCTCCAGGAAAGGAACCAATGAATGCCAGGGGAAAACAGGGACTGACCGGGGCTCCACATTGGTCCAAACTGTGGGAGGAATAGAAACGGAGGGAGAAAGGGGGAAGACTGTCAATGTGGAATAGATAAAGGACATTGATTTGTTTCGGGTCCAGTCACACAAGAATATCAACTTCTCCATTGGCCGAGCTGTTGGAGGAGAAGAGCTGCCAGGCTAGTTCTTAGCAGTCTGGTTCTTAGGCTGGATGGCTGATGATACAATCAGAAAAGTGTAGCCTGTTTCCTTGGCGGAGGACACAAACGAGTGTGTGTTTACAGGCTGATCTGGCACGCTGTTTCTCAGAAGCGTGCGTTTGAAGTCTGCGTGAAGTCCCCAGGCCGACCCACCCACCCCTCCCTGGCCATCATGTGATCATGCGGGAGTCTGTGATGCCATACACACACCAGACCAGACCGCACGTCTAGACCAGACCGCACGTCTAGACAGACACGAGGCCGTGAACCCACAACCTCTCTGTATCTCTTCTGTCTTCGTCCCTTTCTCTCTAGCCCTCTCCCTCTGCCTCTCCCTCTGCCCTCTCCCTCTCCCCCTGCCCCTCTCCCCCTGCCCTCTCCCCCTGCCCTCTCCCTCTGCCCTCTCCACAGCATCGCGCCCTATCGAGCGTCGAGGAGCAAACTGGAGGCATTCCGTCCCCTGTCACCTGCAGGCGTTAACGGGTGTGAATATGCATGAGCTATTTTCACCCTTCAAAGGAGTTTGCCTGAAGTGAGAGGTGTTGGAGATAACTATGATGATATGATATCAGCGTTAGATTTGGCAGAAATCCACGCTTTATTGCACGCCTTGTATCTATGACAACACTGCAAAGCCATGACTCCTTTTCAGTTGATTAGGATGAGAAACAAACACGTGACCTGGTGTTTGTGTGTTTGTCTACTTATTGTTGTCCTCCTCCAGTCTTACATGTCTAGACATGTCTATATCCTTTAAAGTTTCAGTGAAACTCTAGCGAGCACAACGACCAAGAACTTGCACTCTATAACCCTACCCAACAGACACACACACATACACACACACACACACACACACACACACAGCAACATCACACCTTCAGCTCCATTTTATTCTATCTCCTCTAAATAAATTAAATCCAGATCTTTAGCTACAGTTTTTTTCAGCCCACACATGGGCAGCTTCCTGCTCAGAAAGAGCTAATTATACCGTCGACGAAGCAGCAGCATTAACGCTTCACTAAAGAGCATGCTGTCAGAGTTACATCTGGGGTCTTCTATCCATCCGCCAAACAGGAAACCAATCTATCGGCCATCTATGTATTCATTATCAACGACTATATAAATGAGGGGAATAAATCCATCCATTCATTTAACCATCCATGCGTCTCCTCTCACCTGTGCCCGGGCGTCCCATGATGATGTCCTTGCGCGGGGCGGGATGAGGTGACTCAGCGGGCAGGATGAGGGGCAGCAGAGCCGTGGGGGAGGGGTGGCATGCCACCGGCTGGGGAAGCACCCCCCCGATGCCATCTTGATGCCCCCCTGACTTCCTGTCTCTCTCCCTGCCCCCGGTGCCGGAGAGGGCGGAGCCTGCCATGGAGCCGCTGGAGGCGAGGCTGGAGTGGGAGGTCGCGGGCGCCAGTGACTGGGAGGAGGTGACGAGGACCAGCGTGGAGGTGGGGTTTCGGAGGAGCACGGCGCCGTTGGTGGCGGCGCCGTTGATGGGGACGGGCGCCTGGAGGCCGGAGGACAGGTGGGGGGGGCTGGCTCAGCTCGCGGCTCCGTCGCTCCCTCCTCGCCAGGGGGCCGTCGGAGAACTTCGCCAGGGGGACGTCCGGGTTCCTGACGATGACAGGCGAGTCCCGGAGGGGCACGAGGCGACGGGGGCTGGGCTCCTGGGGGAGGGGCGAGGGCGGAGTGGGGGACACCAGCATGGGAGGGGGGGTGGAGGCGGCGGAGGACGGGGGGGCGGCTGGTGGCACTGCGGGGACGGGGGAAGGAGAGGGAGGAGGGGGTGGTGGGCTGGCTCAGGGGGGAGAGGACACGGAAGGCCTCGCTGCCCACCAGCGCCCCCAGCTGGTCTGGCTTGGCGTAGTCCTGGGACACGGGCAGGAGCAGGGGCGGAGGGGGAGCGTCCAGCTTGCGCTTGCTGGGGCTCATGGGCACTGTGAAGGTGAGGTTGGTCTGGAAGGTGGGCACGATGCCCGACAGGTGGCGCTCGCGGTCCGAGCCCGGGGGTGCCCATCTTGGTGCCGCTGAGGTGGCGGTGGCGCCTCGGGGTAAGGGAGGGCGGAGCGGCGATGGGGCTGAAGGTGGCGGGGCGGAAGCCGAAGAGAGGGGAAGGGGAGGGCGAGGGGTTGGGGGAGAAGGGCGACTGGTTGGATATGGGGGAGAAGGGGGTCCCGGAGCGCGAGCTTCCCAGGGACACCAGCATGGTCGCCGCCTCGCACTCGTCAAAGTCGAAGCGAGACAGGTCCTGGGGCAGGAGGGAGGGCAAGACGAGGCGGGGCCTGGAGTCTCCGCCCCTGCTGCTGGCCTCGCTGCTGTCCCTCGACGTCTCGTCCCAGTCAAACTCGGAGCTGGTCCTGCCCCCTCCGAGCCGCAGGTCGGACGGGGGTGAGGGTGCCGGTGCTGCTGGCCCCGCCGCGGTCGCGGACCCCCCCTCCGCTGGCCTCCATCTCCTTGGTTCTCATGGAGAGGTGTCTGGAGCAGTAGCCCCGGCGCTGGGACTCCTTGGAGCAGCCCTCGCGGGAGCACAGGCGCCTCCACTGTTTGCCGTTGAACTTCTTGCGGATGCCCGTGGGCGTGCACACCACGTCGCCCTTCTTGTACTTCTGCTGGGCGGCCGTCAGGGGGGTCCGGGAGCGCGAAGACGACCCCGACCCCGACCCCCCGCCGGAGGCCGAGGGGGTCTTCTCCTGGGAGGAGGGTCTGGAGGAGGATGAGGAGATAGGGGGGAGAGGGGGGAGCTGGGGGGTAGAGATGACCCCCATTCCCACCGTGGCAGAATCCAGGCCTAGAAGCACTGGGGAGGGAGGGGGGTGCGGGTTGAGGGCCAGGTGGGGGCCCAGGGGAGTCCCGATGCCCCGCACCACAGAGAGGTGGGGGCTGAGGTAGCCTGGGGGGGGCTTGGAGAGGATGGGTCGGTGCTGGGACACCCCCATGACCTTGGCGCTTGGTATGGTCGCCCCAATTGGCACCATGCTGAAGTGGGACACCTCCATGTCTTCTTCGGGGGTGAGAGGAAGGAAGGGATGGTGTTTGGGCCTCTCTCGCTCCCTCTCTCTCTCCTGTTTCCTCTGGATGTCCCTCTCTCTCTCCAGGTCCCTGTCCCAGTCTCTGGCGGGCCCCAGGCTGAGCACAGAGGCGGGGGTCACAGGGGAGCTGACGGTGGAGGAGGAGGAGGAAGGTGGAGCTGTGGCGGGGTAGGACAGCCCACCACGCCCCAACACGGACCCCATGCCCGGCGCCATCCCTCGACTCAGACGACACAGCTCCGGGCTCCACGTCCATCTCCTCCCTGTCCTCCCTCTCCATCCCCCTCTCTCCGTCGCCCTTCCGGCCCCGCTTCCCCGCCCCGGGGCAGGTCCAGGTCCCAGGGGGGCACCAGCAGACGCAGGCTCTGTCGGGAGACCCACACGGCCTGCGTGGTGCCCGCGGTGGCCCTCTCCTCGCCACCGGAGGGCGCTCTCCTGTCCTCGCACAGCAGCACGCGGTAGGGGTATGCCACGGCGGGGTGGCTGTCCACCTGGGTGATCACACCCTCCCGGTACCACTGCCTCTGCGGCTCGCCCAGGTCCTCGGCGGCCCCGCTTCCGAAACGGAACGCACACGCCAGTGCCGATGGCCACGGGCTGGGAGCCTGGGGGCGGGGCATCCAGGACGATGTCGACGGGCTCCTCCCTGCGGGCCCTCGCAGAACGGGTAGCGGCACAGGCCCTTCTCGCCGTTCAGCTGAACCTCCAGGCTGCCGTGCTCGCCGCTCACCCTCCGCACGACGCCTGCTCGGAACACAAAGTCCATGGCGGCCTCGCCCTCCCCCCGCCGCCGCTCCACCTCCTCGCCCGTCTCCCCTGCCATGGCGCACGCCTGCCGAGCCAAGACGCGTTGGTTCTTCAGCCCCTTGGCCAGGGTCTCGGCCAGGGCCTCCGGCAGGCTCCGGGGGGCGTGCGTGAGTATGTGGGCCCCGGGGGCGGGCCCTGGGGGGGGTGTGTTGGGGGCGTGTGTCGGCGGGGTGGTGCCGCGGGTCACTGACCTCCAGGTCGGCAGAGTGCTCGCTGGCCGTGTCCGTGGAGGAGCAGCGCACCACGGGGCTGGGCGGGGGCGCCTCTCGCTCCCTGTCTGCCCCTCTCGCCCTCTCCAGGGCTGGGAGGTCAGGTGCAATGCCCTGAGGGACTCTGCTGAGGACGGGGTATTCCTCTCCTGCCCCCCTGCTGTCTCTGCCCTGCGCCCCGCTCTCTCCCTGTCATCGAACCCGAGCCTGAGGAGGAGGACGACGACGAGGATGTCGAAGACTGTCGGCCCACCACGCTGCCGTGGGCTCCGCCCCCGGTGCTGCCGGCGCTGCTCTGCTGCAGGGGCGGCGTGCTGGGGTTACCCACGGCGATGGCGCAGTGTTCCGAGGTGTACTTCTTCTTGGGAACGCGGGCCTTGAAGGTGGCGGTCTTGCGGCTGGAGGCGGGGTTAGGACTGTTGTTGGCGCTGGCCGTGCTGCTCCCGCCACTGCTGCTGTCGTTGTGCGTTCCCAGGGTCCTCGGGTGCTCCTCGGACACGTTCCCACAATCCACTCGGTGGGCGTGGCCCATGGCCTGCGACAAAGTTGGCTCCTCCTGAGAGGAATCTGGGGAGGTGTGGCCCGTGGGGGAGGGTGCGTGGTCTCTGTTGTCGTCCGAGTCTCTCTTCTCCCCCCCGTCCAGGCTGTCGCCCCCCACCCCTCTCCTCTTCCCCCCCTTGGCCCTGGTGGAGGGCGGGGAGCGCCTGCCTTGCTTCTTGATGGGCTTCATGTTGTCATCTGATTGGTCGGCCCGGTGGTTGGTTGTTTACCGGGACACTGACGGTGTCTCTCTCTTTCTTTACTTTTCTTCTCTCCTTGCCCCTCTCTTCTGTCTCATCCCGTACTTTATTCTCATTCAGTTACCTTCGCTCTCTCCTTTGCCATACACACCCTGATAGAAGATGACAATGAAAAGGATTAACTTCTTCCAAAGAAACATATATATCCCAAAGTTAACATCAACCCCAAAATCAGAATATTTGTTCAAAATGAAAGATTTGGTCAGTAATTTGTTTGCTTTCAAATGTCACAATTTCAGAGTTAAAGTAATGGACTTTATCCCTTACCAAAATCATTACACCTCAGTAGTAACTAAACATTTCCCAGTATTACAGTCCAGTCCATTTACTATGATACGTAAAAATCACAACCTCCAGCTGGATAGTAGAACACGGTAACACAGGAAAACATAACGTCTAGAATAGCAGTGTACACACTTCGGGACACTTGCCCAGACTAGTCTAAGCACTTATCCACACACACACACACACACACGCGCGCTAGGAGGAGGAGGTGGGGGAATTCCTAGTTCACTGGCGTTTCTAGAGCACTCTCTCTCTCTCTCTCTCTCTCTCTCGCGCTTTTCTCACTCACTCTCCTTCGATCGCTCTTCCCCTCCCACTACCACACCCCCGCCCGTAGTGACCTTTATCTGTTTTATAGCTCAGCCAATCCGCCCCTACAATCAGCACGGCTATTTCCTGTTATGCGCTATTAGCTAACTTCCTGCTTCTCCGTGTCTCGCTTCTCATCCTCTCTCTTTCTCTCCCGTCTGTGATTTCCTTATGTCGCTAGGAGGCCACAGCTAGTCTTCCTCGTGAAGATGTTGCTGACTTGTGCAAAGAACAAGCCAGCCAAAACAAACCAGTGTGTGTTTGTTTTCTTATTAGTAGGTAGTAATAAGGGTAGGTGTAGTTTACTGAGTGGATAAGACGGCTCATTTACTCCAATACTGAATTTCCATCCTGCTTGGAGTTTCAGTAAGATGCCACAACAGCACATCATGATTCATGACACTACAACATGCCTTGTCAGCAAATAAGGTATCCACATTCTCGAAATCGAACAGAGCGCACACATGACCACACATAGGTTCAAGAAAGAACTTGAAATAGCACAAAGTAATGTGCTCTCAAAGAAACACAGAATACATTCTTCACCGAGCTGAATATCTTAACCTGAGCTGAATATCTGAGTCTGCCTGTTCATGCAAGTCAGTGTTTACTGAAAGTGGCAGCCTTCAAATGCTGGTCACATCACTATTGAATGTATGGCATTCTTTTTCATATCTGTCTGACTAGGCTACTCTTCACCACACCCACACATATTCACAACCTTGCTTGATAAGGAAGGCTATACGCTTAGCCGGTATCAGTATGCAGCCTATTCCTGTAGGCTAGGCCTACATGTAAATGTTATGATGAGATTGTATTCACAGAACAGCCATCATAAAGAAATGAACTGACACACTTTCTCAAGCTAAAAGGATCCCCATTGTTGTCTTATAAGTGCACTGTGTTCCTCAGTCATTGTGAAAGATTGCGATAGCGTACAATGCAGCTGTTCTTACATAAACTGAATGAGATATAGTTCAGAAAAATAATCAAAGGGTAAGGAGTCTTTTTAGCCCTGTTGCGTATTCTAGAGCGGGTCTGAGTGAGTGTGTTATAACATGGTCACTAAAGTAGCCTACATTTCTGGCCTATACGCACAGATCCCGATGTGTACATAATGCTAACGAGTAGCCTACTGTAGTATTGAATGATGTTGTAGGCCTATGCTAACAACTACTTTATAGTTCGTACAGCACAAAGTGCATCGCTGACAACGTCAACCGGCTTTTGAACAAACGCAAACAACCTATCCCATGAAATATCACGAGCTTACAATACCATAAACTAGGCCTAACAACAGTTATATAGTAATAGGCTACAACAACGATGTCAAGAAAGCCGACTGTCTGAGTTGAGCTGCATAGTACCGTATGTGTCAACCTCCCGTATTGGTCGTAGTGTTTTGGAGATTACAATCTGCTTACTACAGAACAGGGCCCTCCGGTCCGTGACGCAGGCCTAACTACTCCAAGGCCGCTTGTAAAATATTTAGTCAATACACATTATCGGAGAAATCATGCCTTACTAGACAAGTGTACGGTACGATAGGCCTGTATGAGCAAATCTTGCGCTGACACGTAGTTCATTTTAACTAAAAGTACGATTATTAATAGGCAACAGCTAAGGCAACTTGAACAATCCGACTGTAGACTGAGAACAAAGTAAATAGTTGGAAAATCGAAAGTGACAGTCCTCTTAACGTGGAGCTCGAGACTAGGCGCAACTTTATAACAATTCTCCTGGCGCGTGTACATTTGTTACATTTTACATTAAGTTACAAAAGTAAGAATTGTAACATCAAAACAAGGCCCGCAAGGCATGGGAATGATAGATTCGGCAACCTACATTTGAATCGCGAGAAGAATCGAATAGAAATGACAACTGGACGTAGGAGTAAGGTGTGAAAAGCCGTTGGCCTACAGCTTCCTAACGCAACGAGCGAAAACAGTTCTAGGAAGTCTAATGGTTATGGCGATGAATATTTTCAAGGGAAAAAGTTTGTATGCTTACTAGTCCACATAACCACTCGTAGGCTACCGCTCCCTTTTCAATGAACCACCGTGTCCAATCGTTCCTTTAATTATCTTTGCAGAATACTATTAACTAGTGAATAGCATTATAATAACGAGTATTTATAGCTGACATGTGAAGCAAACGTCTAACAACGTAGCATGCTCAACAAAGCAGAAACGTCTACTGCAGTAGAGTACTGCAGAAGAAATGTTTATAGGATGCAGGCTACTCACCCGAACAGTTATATTATATGTAGGTCAGACATCAATTGAGTCAGTAGGAAATAGCACAGAATAGGTTGTAGTCCGCGGTTGACGATTAACGTGCTGTCATTTTCCTCGGCAAAGCAACTTAAAAGGAAAACTACTGCTTTTTCATTCTACACTACAGTCTCAAAATGGTGAATGAAGCACAGAGCCTTGACAACTAGTCCGAGTAGCCAATCAGAGAACACGAATGGGTACAGTAGCCAATAATATCCCTGAGACAAACTCCACGGGTGGAGCTACACGCCAAAGTAAATTTGATGGACACCGCATGCAGTCAAATCATACTGTGGGAAAACATGGAACAGCTGTTTAGGAGCTGCTCTGCGGTACCCAATAGGAGTGTCTGCAACAAGAGGTAGGCGGGGAAAGAAAGAAAAATGTATCAGCTTGTTTCTCATCTACAAACTCGCAGAGATAGTGACAGATAGGTAAACAGACGCTTTCAGACGGGTGATTTGGGAGATTCCGTGTTGTCAACGTAGCGGTTGTTGTAACGTAGGGATACCTTTGGCGAGAACAACGGTAAACCTGTAGCTTACATCAGAGCTAGCACAAAGACAATTCATAAATCAGCAGGTGAAAAGGGGAGGGGGTGAAAAAAGATCTAACTAAATATGACAGTTGAATTTGGTATTGGAAGGTCTAAAACGCGAGTCTCTTATTATCGTGTGAAATGTATCTCTGCCTATGTTAACTGTCTTCATATTATTATTTATGTACATTAAATCAGGCAATCCACAGAGGCCCTCGAGTTGTGCTTGACGTCAGCGCAGGCTAGAGCCCGCCTCCTCGTTCCAACCTGAGCAGACTTTTAAGCTAACGTCACCAAATCATCTCGTGATTGGCCAAGTGATAGAGGGTCTGTAGGCCAATGACCAAGTAGTGCGATGAGGTCATCGTGCTTGTTGCCATCAGCTGAGCCAAACAGGAAGGGTCGAGAGTCTTAACCTCGGATTACTGTTCCAGAGGGACTGACCCACTTATACATTCCTCTACTGTTTGTAACTCAGATAGGTAGTCCATTTCATACAGCTCTATGAGAGTGTGAAGATGTTTTTGTTGCAGTGCGACATCCATTCATATGCACAGGCTCACAGATGTGCACAGTCTGTACACAGATGGCGAGTGATCTGGGTTTCGCTGCTGCAGCACTGCAGGCTTCTCACGCATGCAGCCACCACAGGGTATGAACATGCTATGGCGTTACGCAACATGTACGTGTAATTGCACACACTCACACTAACGGGTGTCCTAGTGTACACACACATTCTCCAAGACGGAGAGGCATCCACCCACTTGATGTCGCTTTACAGGCTCGGCGCTCCTCACACACACACACACACACAAATGTAAACTGTTTGTACTAACAAAGACATCTATACATTTCGACGCCCTGATAGTAGCGTATTGCAGTGTCTGAGAGCCCTCCTCGTTCATGCACCGTGTCGAGCACATCAAACACATGCAGGACAACTGATGAGGAGAGGCGCAGTGTTGAGGAGAGATTTCATCATCTGTGCTCACACACACACACACACACACACACACACAGACAGTTAGAGAGCTGAAGCGCTGTGAGACTGAGCGCACAGTCCAGCGACTACGCTTACACTGTAGGACAAAGACATTACACAAACACATTCAGCTTGCCGCAACTTCCATCGCTCAGTGATCCCACCACCTTGGGATGTTTGTGTCTGTGTGTGAGAGAGAAAGAGAAACATGAATGATTCGAGTGCATAAACGATATGTCTGTGTGTGTGTGTGTGTGTGTGTGTGTGTGTGTGTGTGTGTGTGTGTGAAATGTCTATCCACGTGCACATCCTCAGAGTGAACATGTACAGACATGCCGTCTAGAGATCCAAAGGTAGCTGGGAGAAACAGCTCAGTGTCCTCTCTTCACATGACACACAGTAATGAATCCCAATTACAGGGTTAGGGCTCGCACACATGTACACCAGGTCAATCTCTCTCCCCGAACACACGCACACACACACACACACTGTTGCTTGGTCACTTAGCAACCCTTGCACACTGGAAGAACATTGCATGACTGTACATGCGTACATTGCATGACTGTACATCTGTCAGAGATCCACATGTCACATTGACACACACACACACAAAGTGGCTTAAAGGCTTTTAGCACCTCGAGAAAGGTCACGGAGATCTAAGGGCTACACCTCGGTGGCGACCTTTTGGCTGTCAGCGCCTGTAGAGCAGAAAACAAGGAAACAAATCCAACCCTAAAACTTCAGTCTCTGCTCTGAAAAAGTCCAGAGCCTGTCTCTGCAGCAGCATCACAAGTACACCCAGTCTGGTCTGCAAAACCCTCAACTAGCAACCACACTTGCAGTAGTTGCGTAGCAACAAGAGTGGCAGTTGATGCCAGTTCATTCACGTTTGAAGCATCTGTAGATGGTCTGTAGGGGCTTCCTCTCAGTTCCAGAGTGTTCCCCTGCTCAGGCTGAGTGTGTGTGTGTGTGTGTGTGTGTGTGCGTGTCCTGAAAGGCCAGAGTGGGCAGGAGCTGGCTGCCAGGCGGCTTGTTCTCACCCAGGTCTTTCTCCACAATGGGCCACGATTAGCCACCTTTGTCATCTCCCTCTCCTTGGGTCAGCCCCCGACTCCTCTCCAGAACCCTGCACCTCCATCAAGGCCTGCCCGCATCCACAATACCTCCCAGCAGGGACCCCGGATCACCTGTCAATCAACCATTGTGGAACGCACCTCCTGGTGAGCTCGGTTGTATACAATTGGCAGAGAGCAGATAGGGGAGCGTGGAGCAGAGGGAGATCAGGTGATAGTGGGGCCAATGAGAGGTGACAGTGAGACAAAGTGATAGAAAACACAGATAGAGAACAATAAGAAGGCAGCCCACAGGCTGGTCTCTGGAAAGGCTCTTGAAAAAGGAGGGACTGTTGCAGCTGTGGAAGGGGGGGGGGTGGAGACAGGGATGACTAGGCCATGAATAACAGTCATTCTTCCATTATAAGTTTCCTAATGTTAGCACAGATCAAGAGTGGTTATTTGACGGATTGAAAGTCAACAAGCAGTGTAATTAGTTTTGAACAAATCTTGATAGATCAGTGTGATATGATCAAGGAACTAAGAGAGGATAGAACAGATTGTAAAGCGTCTTGAGGCGTCAGTACCGCCAATGTCCAGCAGATGGCAGCAGTCTCTTAAACCACGTTAGACTTTCACTAGTACAAGCAGTACAAGCCGGAATGCGCTGAAAACTCAAGGGCTCTCTGGTCGTCTGAGGAGTTGCACCCACATGACAAGTGTAAACAATGTGAGGACTGGACAGTGTAGAAACCTCCAGTTCGGTTGACTGTAAAAACTAGGTTAAATCATAGGTAAACTGTGTAAAACAACCACTGGACTGAAGTTTATAGTACCACACCAGAGGTTTGGACGGACTTATTAATGTCCACTGAATCCTCATTTCCATCTAAATTAATTATGAAGGACACAGAGACACACGTCCATTTAACCTGTTTTAATTAACCCTGATTACAATGTAATTACAAATAATAGAAGAAATACAAGAGAAACAAAAAGTATGAATGTGTCCTCGTGATGTCATCTCAAGCTCATTTCTCTAAACAGTGTTAAGTAACCGCTGGGATGACGGGGGACGGGGGAAACGTTGTTCAAATAATACACCGCTCCAACAAAATACAAGTCTTTTTCTTAATGAGTAAGTCCCCCCGAAATGGAAAAAAAGATATATACACGATATCAAAAACGGGAGTATTTAAAATATGACGGTAATGTGATATAATAATAATAATAATATGACCCTTCCTTATTTCCACGTTTCCATAACTACACATACCGACCCGCGCCGATGAGGATGACGAGACAGCTAATGGTTAAGATGGACGATAAGGCTGGAGGAGAGCGCGTCAAACAGTTACTTCAAGATGCACCAAATTCAATAAGGCAATGGAATAAGGGAGAGGCCTGAGGGGAAGGGGGTACAAACAATCAAATATGAAAAGTAATGTTAATGATAATCATAATATTAATTGTAACAACGGTAATAAATCTGAAAAATAAAAAGAATATTAGAACAATAGAAATATTGAGGGAGACTGTTAAAATACAAGCTGGCCGGACCATAAGCACCAGCCCTCCCAGCAGACTGGAGAACATGAGTGTGTTTGATCAGGCTGGTGGTTTACACACACACAGACACATTTCCTCCCCATCATGGGAAGTCCCTTTCCGCGCAGGCTTTTCGTGATGTCACATCCTGCGTGGGCAAACGGGTGGTTTCTACAGTGACACATTCCGACGCCGGCGAGACGGCGGGCGTGGGGACGTCAGGCGTGATGTCACGTTCCATAACCCTCCAGAACAAACAGGAGGCTCACTTGGTGGGCCAGGCCCATTACACACACACACACACACAGCGAGGAGAGGCTGGGGTGCTGGAGTGTGGATGAAGATCTTGGTGTACGGAGAAGCATGGTCCAGCTCCACCACTGCAGGGCCAAGACGTGGGGTTCAAGTTCATGTTTCTCAAAGACCAGCACATCGTGGTCAGAAAGACCCTCCCAGCCTGCAAGCTTGGACCCACATCTCAGGCCCACATGGTTCATGATTCAACTTGCTGCCATGAGGATTTGTTAACATGCTTTATCCACCCCTTCCATCCATCCATCTATCTATCCGTCCCTGCCCTGAACACAAATATTTGTTCTTACAATAAAATAGTCGCTTTCTGATTCAGTTGACCTAAAAACAGGGACCTTTTCCTGTGTCCACCTTCACAAATGAAGGTAAGGAGTAGACCAGGCTGTCATAAGCACTTCATAAATCTATCATTAAAAATAGTTCTCCTCATTTCATATCAAACAATAGCTTTGTGAAATATAAGATTTGTAATGAATATATATTCAAATAAAATATATATATATTTATATGTAGCCTATGTATGTGTTGATTCTGTTTTCATTTTTTTTTCTTGTTCTGTAAAAAGAAGGCAAGATGGCAGTGTATGAGGTCTGGGCCCACCATAATTATGTGTGTGTGTGTGTGTGTGTGTAGGGGGTTCATGTCACATGTCCAAAACAAAGGCACAATCTCATTCCATCCTCTTTGTTCATTTCGGGCTCCAAAATTCTCCAAAACACAGAAGAAGAAATGGAAAAATCATTTCAAAACACAGAAAGGCTTCTGAAGGCTTTGTTAGCTGGGCTGGAGGTCACCCTGGGTCATACGTTTAACTCGCGTCAGTGTTTCAGCTCAACTAGTCTCGGTTCCAACATCTTCTGTACCAGAACTCGGCCTCTTTCCACCACAAAATGCCCATAGCATCCTCCAGGAAATACTGTCCCATTCTCCAAGGCACTCTCTCGGGAGAAAAGAAAGATTGAGAGCAAAGTGAAAAATAGGGCCATGGAGAGCTGAAGAACAACCTTTAAAGTCTGTCCATCCATCCAGATTGAGGACAGACCACCACCCCCCCTCTCTCTCTCTCTCTCTCAGCCCTAGTGAGGGATGACGACATCACTAGTGAGAGGGGGGCTGTACTGCGTGTGTGTACAGTACCATACTGTGTGTCTCATGAGGCAGCTCAGCTCAGGAAAGGCTTCGGGAGTTGGGTACGGCATTGTAGCTGGCCCCTTCCTCCTTGGCAGGCAGGGTCCGACAGAGGTGGTGCCCCTTCCTCGTGAGTTGGCAGGCAGGGTCAGAGAGGAGGAGGTGCCCCCCCCCCAGTGGGCAGGCAGGGTCTGAGAGAGGTGGAGGTGCTTGTGAGAGGTGGAGGTGCTTGCCACGGCTCAACGTGAGGGGGGTGTCCGGAACTGTGGACACATCCCACACACTTCTTCTGCAATCTCTTTTGCATTTGTCAATAACACCTGGCACCTCGCAGGTGTGTGTATGTATTTGTTTGTATGCCTGTGTGTGTGGCGGGGGTGGGGGGTAGAGGCAGAGATCCTGTATTGACTCAAGACTGGCACAGTGAGAAAGGCACCTTGTGACAGTGTGGTGGTGTGATGGATGGGGGGGTAGTAAGTGTTTGTGGGTCTCATATGAGATGGTGTGTGTGTGTGTGTGTGTAGAGGGGGGGGGGTCTGGGCCTCTCCTGAAGAGTGGATGTCAGTCCTTACATCTGCACATCCTTAGTGTCGTGTTCACAGCACAAAGCTGCTTCCTGTGCTCAGTACTGACAAAGGCATGATTTACGTGTGTGTTTCAACACAGTCTAAGGCTGTGTGTGTATGTGTGTGTGTCAGTATACAAAACTTGTGTTTGTCTCAAAAGGTGTGTGTGTGTCAGTGTCTTTGAGTGTGTGTGTGTGTGTGTGTGTTCCTCAGCAGCCAGAGTTCTCCAGAGACAGCTGTGCTGTGGCTCTCTGCAGCTCGGAGCTGGCTCGGCGCTGGGCCGGCGGGGGCGGGGCTCCCAGGCTCGGGGGAGGAGTCTCCCCTCTGGCGCTCTCCGCCCGGCTCGCCACCTCCTCTCTCTCCGCCCGCACTTTCTTGTCCTCCGCCTCCTCCCGCTCGCCGTCCGCCTCCATCTTCTGGTCCTCGCTCCAGCGGCGTTTGAAGCGCTGCTTGAGGGGGATGCAGAGCGCCCCGCTGGGGCTGGCTGGGGGCCCCTGGACCTGCTCACTCTTCAGGCCAACCAGAGGGCCTGGACTGGGGATGGGACCTCCCACCAGGAGGAGGGGGGCGGCGGGGGTCTTGAACACGTCCTCGTCGAGCTCCTCCTCGGGGTTGCCGTTGGCGACGTGGGGGGCGGTGCCGTTGGCGTGCGGCTGCAGGGGGGTGAAGACGTCCCCTTCGTCGTCGTCCTCTTCCTCGCTGATGTCGGTCACCTCCACCTCCTCCTCCTCGGACTCGTCTGATATGGGCTCCACCTTGAACACGCAACAGTCTGATCAGACACACGGCACCACCTTTTGGAAAGCTCTTCAGCGACAGCTACGCTCCTAAGTAACATCATCTAATAGTACTAGACAGGTCAAACTGGGCTATTCTCATGTTAAAACTTGCACAAAGCTAAAATACAACCTAAAACAGATTAACTGACTGTATCTACCAGAAACATGGTCTTTTGTGATTGGCCAGGCACCGGACTCACCTTGATCTTAGGAAGCCCAGCAGAGGAGGGGCCAGAGTGCATCCCACAGCCGGGGTAGGAGGAGCCTAAGCTGGAGGTGGAGCCCCCGTCCGAGTGGGAGCCGTCTCGCTGCTTGCGCCCAGGGGGCGGCGGCTGCAGCTTGAACTTGAAGGGAGACGGGTGCTGTAGCTCCTCCCCCCCCGCAGACTGGTGCAGCGAATGGGAGTGGGCCGGGCCTTGGTGGGGGTGGGGGTGGTGGCCGAGGCTGAGGCTGGCCTTGCTGTCGGGGCCCACGGAGGGGCGGTGGGGCTGGGGGATGACGATGTTGGGGTAGTGCAGGAAGGCGCGGGGGCTGAGGTGGTAGTTGTACACGCTCTGGGTGTGAGCCTGCAGGTAGCGCTTCATGTCCTCGGGGTTGAAGGAGAAGTGGGAGCCCAGCATGGGGGACAGGGAGGGGGACGGGGTGTAGGGCAGGTGGGAGTTGGGGGTCATGGACAGGGCCGGGGAGAGGGGCGGGGCCAGGAGCCCCCCGGGGCCGGGCAGGGGGGACACGGGGAACGGGGAGAGGGAGTCCGGGTGCATCCGGTGGGAGGGCTGGTGGCGGCCCAGCACCCCGGCGTTCCCCCCGTACACCCTGAAGAGGGAGTCGTGAGGGAGGCGGGGGTGCAGGAGGTTCCTGTAGGCCCTCTCGGCCCCCCCGGGGCGCTCCTCCCCCCCGCCCAGCCCCTCCTCCAGCTCGGAGTTGGTGGACGTGCCGTCGGAGCAGTCGGACACGGAGCCCCGGGCCATGCGGCGCGCCACGCTGCTGAACACGCCCGGGCTGCGCAGGTCCTCACTGGGGGACAGCACCTCGGACGGCGTGGACGGGGGGAAGCGGAAGTGGCTGCTGCTCGTCGGCACGGGGGGGGCGCTCTGGGGGACCCCGCGACCTGCACGGAGAGAGAGAGACAGAGAGAGAAGCGTTAGAGAGAGGAGCATTGCTGGGTGAAGTAGAGAATACTGCAAGGAGAATTAGACGGAGAGAGAGAGAGAGAGAGAGAGAGAGGGAGAGGGAGAGAGAGCTACTACAGACGGGTAAGTAAACATGGCGGGTAACGTTTGCCGTCCTCCCTTCCAGGGCCCTGCCAGGCTGCCGGGCTGTGTGGCACTATAAACCCCCTGGCACGCAGCCACGCCCCCTGGCACGCGGCCACGCGCCAGAATGAAACAGTGGAAAGTTGCTCCTTCTGCCATCACAAACACGGGGCGGCTAACTCTGTTTTCCCCAAAACCACTACGTGTGTGTGTGTGTGTGTGTGAGAAAGAGACAGAGAAAGGGTTTGATTCGAATGTGTGTGTATGCACAGATCATTTTGTGTGTGTGGGTGAGAGTGTGTGATTTTGTCAAACGTGTGTGCACATGTTTTTGTGCGTCTGCGCGCATGTGTGTAACCATGCTATGAAAACATGTCAGACTCCACACCACATCATACAGTCTAACGTTCTGTCTCATACCCAACACTACTGAGGGGCTGTTTTACTGTCTATGGCTGAGCCTCACACGACTAATAATGTGTCTGTGTGTGTGTGTGTGTGTGCGCGCGCGTGTGTGTGTACGGGACCTACCAGAGCCCACGTCTATAAAGGGATAGTTGACCAGGACCAGCTTGTTGAAGTTAAACTTGTAGGTGAACCGTTTCCCCTTCGTCTTATGAAGAATCCTCTTGTTGTAATAGTATCTGGAAGAGGCAGAAGGCTGGTTAGACACACACACACACACACACACATACATACACACACAGAGCCTGTGTGTAATTCCTTAGCCTCCACCTGCAGTCTATCAATGAGTGTGTGGCCTCTTCCAAAATGTGACACACACACACACACACACACACACACACACACTGCGGGTGTTGCTTTGATATAGCTGTTGGGTGAAGTGGACGCAGGAGGTTAGGACATAATGTTCACAGATGGATTGAGAGCCCTTCAGCACGCACACACACACACACACACACACACAACACACACACACACACACACACGGGAGATGGTGGTAGGGTGAGACTATGCACATGAAACAAAAACAACCAGCTACATACGACAAACACCACACACACACACACGCACACGCTTGAGCTTGTTCTAAAGTGCTTTGAAGAGCATTTGAACTCACATCAAACGAACCCCCAAACGAACCCTTCTGCAGCAGACACTTACAGTATACAGGAAACACACACACACCATACACACACGCCATACACTTACAGTATACAGGAAACACACACACACGCCATACACTTACAGTATACAGGAAACACACACACACAGGCCATACACTTACAGTATACAGGAAACACACAAACACAGGCCATACACTGGGCATCTATGACTGAGTTCACAGGGGAGGTGTCAGTTCCTTCTTCCAGTCAGGACAGTCTGCCCAGGAGACACACACACACACACACACACACACACACACACACACAGGAGTAGAGAGAAGACGAGAGAGGGAGACAGACAGGAGGGAGTGCTGATGACAGAGTAAGGGAGGAGGAGGAGAACGAGAAACCATCACCAACTCACCCACACCAACCTACGACACAGAGGTGACACTGATGACTTACTGTCTTCCGCTGTGTGTGTTTGTGTGTGTGTGTTTGTGTGTTTGTGTGTGTGGGCAGGCATGCAGTGTGTCAGAGGGTGAGAACAGACTGAGAGCTAAATAAAAGTTCAGCACATCCCACATGTGCTCCACACGGGGAAAAAGTGTGTATGCGTGTGAGTGTGGTGTGTGTGTGTGTGTGTGTGCACGTGTGTGCCTGTGACAGTAGGAGGAGCCATGGTTACATCTGAGATGAGTCGTGATTAACAACATCCCTCTGTTCTGTCTCTCTGGCCTCCTCCTCTTGAACATGAATAAGAAAAGAAAGCATCTCGCTCTGTGCTGTGGTGTGGTGTGGAGGTGAAAAGGCACAGAAATGAAACAGAGACACACAGAGAGACAGACAGACACACAGAGACAGACAGACGGACAGACACAGACAGACACACAGAGAGACAGACACACAGAGACAGACAGACAGACAGACGGACAGACACAGACAGACAGACACACAGAGACAGACACACAGAGAGACAGACCCACAGAGAGACAGACAGACAGAGATACAGACACAGAGAGACAGACACAGAGAGACAGACACAGAGAGACAGACAGTCACAGAGAGACAGACAGACAGTCACAGAGAGACAGAGACAGACAGACACAGAGAGACAGACACACAGACAGACGGATGCCCCCCCCCTTACCTCAGAGCCCGGCTCAGCTTGTCGTAGTTCATCTGGGGCTTGCACTTGCGTGCCCCCCACAGGCGGGCCACCTCGTCGGGGTCCTTGATGACAAACTCTCCGTAGTCCCCCTGCCAGGCGATGACGTCGTGGTACTCCTCCTTCCTCAGCAGCTCCAGGATGAAGTGCCACAGCTGGATCTGCCGTGAGCCGGGGCTCGACTCGGGCTTGTAGGCCCAGTCAGGGAAGGCGAACCCTGGGGAGGACAGACACGGAGGAGGGGGGTGAGAGATGGACGTGTGGCCTGCATATCCAAGGGGTTCATCAACAGTGTGCGTGGCTGCATGTCAACGTGGAACCCTGGTTTTCATCTGCCATGTTTAGGAGGGATGGTCTGTTCTCGGAATAAAGGCAAAAACCAGAAGATATTTTGTGCGTGTAAACGTAGTCACCGGCCTTAGGTCTGGAGGACAGGCGCGCTCTGACGAGCGTCACACGCCAGCTCATGATGGACACCGCTGTGTGTGTGGGTGTGTGTGTGTGCGTTTATGTTCCACTGACGTGGGTTTAGCGAAAAGTCTCAACACGACTCGAGCACAAGGCCGGTCTTAACAGCAGACACCACAACATACCTCTATAAGGCCTTCACGCACACAGACATGAAAGCAGAATATGGAGTAGCCTAAATATCAGAGGTTAGAGCTCGTTTCCCATAACAAAGCGAGGCCGGAGAAGTCGCCCACATCAGAGCGCAATCAAACAAGACGCTGTAAGAACAGTTTCAATATTTAGATATTGCAATACTAGCACACATGTTTTTGTTTTTTGGGGGGGGCAATCAGTTGAGGCCAGAGTCTGTGTCCAGAGGAGCTGGGGCCCTCTGCTCCTGAGGCTGGGGCCCTCTGCTCCTGAGGCTGGGGCCCTCTGCTCCTGAGGCTGGGGCCCTCTGCTCCTGAGGCCCTCTGCTCCTGAGGCTGGGGCCCTCTGCTCCTGAGGCTGGGGCCCTCTGCTCCTGAGGCTAGGGCCCTCTGCTCCTGAGGCTGGGGCCCTCTGCTCCTGAGGCTGGGGCCCTCTGCTCCTGCCTGTCATGGAGCAGCGTGCTGCACATGCTTCCCAGCACCACATCACCAATATCCCGGTAGAGCAAATGAACAAACATATCTATATAAGTGGGTACATGCGTGGGTGCACAATGGGCACGGACACACACACACACACCCAGGAACAACAGACGTGTGTGTGTGTGTGTGTGCACGTGTGCGTCAGCGCTGACTCATGGCCTGCTCTTGTTTGTCATTCAGCTTTCACATAAGAGTCCACCCCCCCCCCTTCGCCTTACCATCCCTTTCTTTCTCTCTCTCCCTCCGCCTCCCTCGCTCCCTCTCAGACATGGTCGCCTAGCGACTGGGCCCGTTCGCTCTATAAATAAACAGTAGGAACAGGACAACAGAAACCGACGCATTTAATGAAAAGGTTCCTCAAATGATCCTTCTGACAGGATACGGCGAAACTGTGTCGAAGGACAAAGAGGTCTGAGACCGTGTGTGAGTCTGTGTGTGTCTGTCTGTGTGTGTGTGTGTGTGTGTGTGTGTGTGTGTGTGTGTCTGTGTGTGTGTGTGTGCACGCGCTACGTTTCATCAGACTTGATGAACTTGACTGTTGCTTTTGTAGAAGCACGCACTGTTCACCCTCTAGAGACACAAGCATGCATGCACAAACTCATGCACACATACGTGTTTTATATTGCTGCATACTACCTCATCTGTGGCATCAGATGTTGCATCCTGTGTGTGTGTGTGTGTGTGTGTGTGTGTGTGTGTGTGTGTGTGTGTGTGATCTACCTTGGGTTCAGGTGGGACCACACATTAGCCCCCAAGGCTGTAGCTAGGCTAGAAAGCATAAACACTCATACATATGATCTCTCTCTCTCTCTCCTTCTCTCTCTCTCATCAGAACCTCCACAGCTAACTCAGTTCCATGTCAGGGGGGTCCAGACCCAGAACTCCAGAACCACCATCCCAGGGTTCCTTGAGGGGGGAGGAGGGGGGAGATGGGGTCAGGAAGCAGCTATTGTCTGTCTGCAGTGGGTCAGGCTGTTACAGACCCCCGCTGACGTCAGTGCCCTCTGGACGAGCAGATAGGCATCGTACTGGCATTGTCCTGCTCTCCTACTGGCCCCAGACTAAACACTCTCCTTCTCTCCTTCTGGCCCGCTCCCTCGATTAATCCCTCCTTTCTCTCCTCCTCCTCCCTTCCTCCTATTCTTTGCGCCTTTATATTTAGAAGGAGGAAAAGGTCTTCCTGCCTCTGCCTGGCTGGTCACACAGGGGCGGGGGGCTGTTGATACAGACACACACACACACACACACACACACACACACACTCACTCACTCCTTGTTCGAGCAGAACCGAGAAGACAGACAAGCCCGCGACAGCACGTTGAGCTGGAAGAAGGACACAGGAGGGGGGAGGGAGGGAGCCAAGCATGGGTGAGGAGAGGGATGGGTGAGGGGAGAGGGATGGGTGAGGGGAGAGGGATGGGTGAGGAGCGAGGGATGGGTGGGAGGGGAGGAGAGGGATGGGTGAGGATAGAGGGATGGGTGAGGAGAGAGGGATGGGTGAGGAGCGAGGGATGGGTGAGGGG